>NIUQ01005431.1:0-10822 GCA_002796945.1 Plectus sambesii
GCATTAAATTTAAAACTGAACACTTTTTTGGGCTTCTCTCATCATTTCCAATCGAATTGTATATAGAAACATTAACTTTAGTAGCATCTTCACGAATTTCTGATATGCCGTTTTACCGTAATTTTGGAGGTAACCAACTTTGGATCAAAATTGCGGTATCTACAATGATTCGAATTTTAATTTTCATGGCACCTTTGGATAGCCCAGAGTCAGGGGAGTAATCCTGGGGTAACTTTTGCTTAGGAAATCCGTACATTTTTTTCGCGGAAAATTCGAAAAACTGAAAAACGAAAAAATGCGATCTATTCTTCCCTGCATAACTTTTTTAGTTTTGCACTAATTTCAAAATTCTGGTCATTTTCAGATTCTTCTCTTCATTTCCTTTCGAATGGTATATAGAAACAAGGATTTTGGTTCTGTTGCTATAGTTATCTGAGCAAGTTTGAATTTCCCGCCATTTCTCCACACGAAAATATTTTCTAAAAATTTTGATGCGGTTTTCGGAAATCCCGACCTGAATTACCTTAGAGTGCAAAGTTTCATCAAAATTTATCAACTTTTTGCTCATCGTGCCAAAGGAAGCTCGATGCTTAGAGAAAGTCTCTCTTAAGCATTTCATTTTCTCTAAAGGTGATCAAATCGAACGAAAAGTTTTTTGATAGTAGGTACTTGTTTCACTTATCTATGTTCAAATTTTCAAGTGTTTTCATGGCCTAATTAAAAAGTTATGATATAAAAAAAATTGTATCAGAACTTATGCCCTACCCAGTATACTGTAGTTAATTTCATTCAACTTCACTCTTTCTTGTAGAATAAATTACGCTTGATGACAGCTTTGTTTGAAATTGAAGGGAATTTCTTTTCCAGGAATTCAACCAGAATCTCCGTCCGTTCCTGCTTGCCGATGACAATTACGGTCACGACGTTCTGTTTGGTCCGAACAAGACGATGGGCGGGGAAGGGGACATCACCGTATTCCGGCTGTCGACAAAGCTGAAGGGTGTGGACAGCAACAACAAGATAATGACATGCACGGCGGCGATGCGAGGGGCGGCCGACGCCTTCCCCCAGTTCAATCTCACCACCTATACACCCATGTGGAATCTCGCCGACCAGTTTGATATCATGCTTCCGCAGACACTGCAAAATGTCATCATTGATCTCGGTTGGTTTTCAAGCTCAATATTTGTTGCGAACCATATGCATTCAGGCACAGTAATCCCAATATACACAGGAGTGGAGAGTGGTTAATGATTTTCTACGTGCTAAACTTATACGAATCAAATAGTTTACTGTAGATATTTCCATTGACAAGCACCATCGTTTAGCGCACAATGAAAGAAGTTCAACCAAGTAATCTTCCCCATAGCCCATCTAACAATGCTAGTACTTATCAAAGCTCCTTTTGGATGATGGCTCCCATTCGAAAAAAAATTAATTTCGAACAGAAATAAACTAGCAGACCATCTCATTTGTGCTTGCGAGGGGGTGCATAAGACGCGAGCTGAGGAGAGTGTGATAGTCACTAACTACTGATAATAGGCTGAAAATTTGTGTGGTCTCTGGAACGTACACCAGGTCCAGCATACAACGCCACACCACAATAGTGGAGAGGGGCTCCTTGGGAGCCTTCAAGTACTTCAATCACCTGGAAGCCATTAGCTCGACTATACGTTGGACTCGCAGCACCACTCATACCAGCCCTGCATGATCCACATGCATTTTTTTCATTCTTCATTACTTATCTTCTTCCTTTGCAGTGTGCATGTTCATCATCTCTTTGCTCCTTATCCCACATCCGCTTTGTGCGGTTGTGGTCGTGCTGAGCATCATGTCTGTGCACGTGGGGGTGCTCGGTCTGATGACATGGTGGAACGTCAACTTGGAAGCGACGTCCATGATCACGCTGGCAGTGTCGGTCGGCTTCAGCGTCGACTTCGCCGCCCACATCACGTACGCGTACACGATCACCGCGGAAGGAAAGAATGGAAGAGCGTACGTTTCCTTTCCCCGTTACACTTTTTGCGGAGATTATCTTTGACGTACTATGTTTCTCCTTATAATCACTCTTCTATGAAGACATTTCCGCTGTCATCGAGGTAATATATTACTATGCCGCTATCACTTCTTCAGTGAGCTGAGAAATCGATCATTCATATAAATCTTGAAATAGCCCAAGATAGATTGCCGTTTGCTGTTCAAAGTATAGTCGAATCAGGATAAGTGCAGATCGACTTGGCTTGATAAAATTTTGCACTTATTCGAATTTAAATCGTGTAAAAAAGGGCAAAAAAGTTCTGGGCATGGAAAATTGTTGCGCTTTTCCGGTTTTAGCACCTAGGGGGTTTGGAATTCTCCGGTTTTGACTTTACTCCAAAAATTAATCAATGCTCAAATTATCCTACTATATATCTTCTTTTGCAGGTCTCCAGACGAGCGCGTTATTGGAGCTCTAGGTGATCTGGGCTGGCCGCTGGTCCAAGGAGCGTCTGCCACTCTACTTGGCGTGGGAGTCCTGGGCACCATCAATTCATATATCGTGCGCATCGTGTTTAAGACGATCATGCTCGTTATTGTTCTCGGCGTCGTTCACGCTCTTATTTTCTTGCCCGTCGCCATGTCCCTAGTGCATCAGACAATTCAGTATTTTAATAAATGTCGTAGAAAAGGGCGTACTGTTCAGATAGCTAACATTAAAAATGTGAATAATAACCTCCCCCAAGCTGTCAAACAGTCTTGATTGCGATATTAGATTGTGATTTTCAAGTCGTTTTCTTGTGCCAGTCGTTTGATTTGTGAAGCGTTTTTTTAAGACTAAGCGGTAACTCAAAGCTACGTTTCTGAGGGGGGAAACTAACTTCTCCGCTTTGATTCTAGTTTTATTTGAAAAGTTGATGTTTTGGTATAAGTTTTGATCAAATTAGTGAAAAATAAAAGTTCATATAATTTTTTGATCGTATTTAGTGTTGTGGAGATAAACAGAGAACCGTTGGTGTCCCAAAAGTGAGAATGTTTGACGAGTACTGTACTGAGTATTTTAGATATCATCATTGATTGTCGAACCGAAATACTTTCGGGTGATTTTAAAAAATCATAATTTACCAAAATCGGATATTTATTTATGACACCCTGTATTTTGAGATGAATATGACATACCGGGTTTTTCCGAGTATAAGCCCCCCCCCAAATATAAGCCCACCTGGGCTTATATTCGGTTTGACTTTCCAAATCTTAGCCCATGGGCTTATATTCGGAGCCGAAAAAAGATCATCATGTATACGTGAAATGAAATTATTTTCAATGCAATTCACGTACAAATACCATATTCTGCAATTAATTTTGCAAAAATTAAATCATCTTCCATCGTCTGCGTGTAAGAATAATCAAAAAAAGAATAAAACACTGAAGACGCTTTATTCATCTCTTTTTGGTTTACAACTGCTAACATCGTTATGTAATTGAATTTTCCAAATATAAGCCCATAGGCTTATATTTGGGGACAAGGTGGAGACGCGAAAAGTGCTGATTCTTAATACAAGCCCATGGGCTTATACTCGGAAAAACCCGGTATGTGAGAAATATGCAAGGAACGCGAAAACGTCCGAAATTGTGACTTTCCGTAAAAAGTTCATAAAATGAATAATTGTGATCGAATTCTTATAATAAATGTCAGTACATAAATTTCAATTTCCCGCCATACCTCGAAGCAAAAACTTTTGTGAAAAAATCCAATATCATTTTCGGAAGTTCTACCCTAAAGTACCCTAGCATACCAAATTTCAGGGAAATCCGAACACTTTTTTTTCATTGTGCCAAGACAAACTCGGTGCTTAGAAAAAGCGGATCTTAATTTTTAAAAACTTTTCATAAAGGATGCGCGCTAATGGCATAGTATGTGTTCACGATAGTGAATAATATAATGAATGGCAAGTACTCCACAGAAAACGATTCAATCAGTTTGTGTGACTTTGATATAAAAACGAAAAGTACAAAATATCATTAGTTTCCGAATCGGCCTTGCTTAATACCGGTCGCCCTAAATCGGCCTTGATTATGTTTGCTTGAGAGTACTGCTGCTGGCCCAGTTGAATGAAAGATGGAATAAGCTGTTTGTAGGAAAATCACCTTTAGGATAGTAATTATATTGCATTGTGATCGTTCTGTTAATGATCAAGTAGTAGTTCTCTGCTGTAAACGGCAGCCATTTGGAAAGTAACATGTCTCCTGGCATCGGGTCTATCAAATGCATCGAAGATTTCGGAAAACTAACCGAGTGCTGTGAGCAATAGTAGAAGCATTATAAACGTATCCACATTTGGCAAAATTGGTCCACATTGTGCCCATGATATTAACCATACCGCTATCAATTTGAAATATTCGGCGCGAGAGGTTGAAAAACACATCCGCTGGCCATAGGAATAGACAGGATAGTTCATGAGCATGCACTACAGCTGCAAATTCTCAGCAACCGTATAAAATTACATAGAAGCAAATAGTGCCTCCGGGACTTCTTATGATAGATATGAGGAAGCGTGAATTGACAAATACTACACCGTAACATCGAATCGTGAAATCAATAAACTCTTGCTATTTTCCCTGTTTTATTGGATATTTGTAATTCTTTTTGCAAAACTATAAGGTCAGTGTCCCCTATCGGAACAGCATTAAAAACCTAAAACCTTTGCGAACAAAAAACAGCATGATCCCAAATATACATTAAAATGTAAGGCTATTTGAAGCATATTTTCAAAATCTGCTCAGCAGCGGTAGGAACCATTCACCCGAAAAATTTAGGGTGAGCTCGGTCGAATGAGGGCTCGCTCGACCGACGGTTCGAGCGAGCTCGGTCGAACGACACTTCGTAGGAACCAACTCACTCGATCGTTAGGTCGAGCGAGCCGCGATTAAAGCGACCTGTCTCTCAATGATATTCATGAAACGGAGATATCGAAATGGATAGGGCGGGTTAATCCATCGTTTTAAACAAAAAGAGCATTCAACGACGTTTGCTCCTTCGCAGTGATGTTCAAGATATTAAGATATCGGAATGGATGTGGCGGGCTGAGTCCGCCATTTTGAACAATAAGAGCAGTTTATGACGTGTGCTCTCTCATCTACTAATGTGTCACTACTAAGCCTAAGAAATGTGTATGTGTCTCGTAAATTTGTGCCTGTATGCGGTGCAATTCGGTGCGATTTGTACAGTATCAGGCATATTTATCGCTGCACAAGGTCGCTCTAATATTTTTGAGGCGTGCCCGATGTCTCGAAAAATTTTCGAGGTGAGCTCGCTCGAAAGAGGTCGCTCGAACGTTGGTTCCTACCGAATAAAAAGTTTGGAATGGACGTTTGGTCGAGTGAGCTCACTCGACCTAAAAAGGCGGTTGGTTCCTACCGCTCCTGGTCCTACAACGAATTTCGGAGTGAAACTCTCCTAACTTTGAGCTTCCCCCATGGAGCATCTCTGATTTGCGTTTTGCCTTTGGATATTATCTCTTCGAGTCAGTAGAGTCAAGTACATTTTTTTGTACACCCTATGGCTGTATTAAAAGTAATCTGTTATTAATTATGCAGTCAATTCGCAGCAGATCATAAACGAACATGTAGGTAAGCGAGCTTTTCTTCAATGCTTGCATCGCATGCGGCGGTACTGGCACATCATTTCCCGCGCAATTATTCCTGCATATGAGATTAGTTCGGATCAAGTTGGCGTTTGTGGAAATTCTTGCACAGTTTCGCCGTAAAATTGTTGCTGAAAATAATGAGGGTCAGCACGTTGCTTTCAGTGTGTCATGATCCTAATAATTCCAATCGAGCTCGTGACCACTTGCGTCCTGAAGAAGTTCCTGACGACTTAGCGACCGTTTAAAAAAAAATTTTAAGATATGCGCACTATCGGTAGCATAATATGTGCTCAGCGAAATAATAGACTGAGTTTTTTTAGCTCAACATTTTTTACGGCTGCTAATAAAGGCAAAACTAGAAGATGCGACTCATGGTCAAAAATCTTGTGAGACTATTCTAGCCAAGTAACTCAACACGTCTTTTAGTGATGTCAATACTTATTGGCATCGATTGAACATCTATGCTCCCTCAATGCTCGTTGCACGTCAAAAGAGCAGCATCAAAACAGGTGACAAGAGCATTTGAGTGTTGTGACAGCGTAGTGTAATGAGGGAATTCTCATGCAAAAGTCTTATTCACACATGCACGTTATATATCAATGGGTTCGAGTACACTAAATATAGCTTGTTTTCTGACTTTGCAATCACGCAATAATGGTCGCTGACCAACATTCCGGTTTTGACTCATCATAGAACGCGTGAGAGTCCATAGTTGATGGCGTCACTGTTACTTGAGTCAAACTGCGCGATACAATCGCCAGATCATCGAAATCAAACCAGCCACGTTTCGCCGGATAGCAACAACAATTTTTACGTCAATGAATAGAAAAATATAGCTTTTGAAACAAAAATTATATTTCGCGTTCACTCAATAGTCTTTCTATGAACAGTGAAACATGTTCGTGCCATCAAATCTCATTTTCCCTTTCATGCCCTATACGTTAAAGAATCTAAATATACACGATTCGAAATGCGCAGGTACCCAGTACTAAATTGTCTTCCTTCTTGTTGTATGGCTCGCTCATCGCAAGCAATTCTTTTGAGTTCAACGTACACGATTTTTGATCAACAAAAACCTCGTGCGCCCTCCGACACCATTATTCGCGAGGAAATGCGGCTCAAAAGGGTAGGCACGTGCGTGTTGGCACACACTTGACAATCTCAATCGAGGTACAACGACCGCATTTCTGACTCGCATAACTGTGCGAGGTTTTGTCGAAATGACACGAAGGTGGCACATTTGCGCCATGTGGCTACACCCTGTGATGGGGTACGCCACATCCTGCGGACAAAAATCAATTGTATCTTTCTCGGTACTTATTCGAAATATGCAAAGATCGCAGTAACGAAATGAAGCCTAAAGTAGATATCGCATAACTTCGGCATTAAAAACAAAAGACAAAAAGTCTTGAAGCTAATAGGCATTGAAATCTTTTGCCTATGATTTAAAGCCGACTTTGACTTTTAGACTTTTGTCTCCGGACACATAAGTTTAAAAATTGAATTCTGCCATTTGGCACAGTGCTAAGACAAATTCTTTTTCGTCCAGTTACTACTTTTGCTATTGCCTTAGCAATGTGAGGCTCGCTCATGACATTAGGAAGGAAAGAATGAAAGCCCGTAAATGCCATAACGCCAACACAGTCTAATATTAAAGAGCGGGAATCTGTAATGCAAAACATCAGCCAAAGAGACTTATCATAACTTGTTTTAGTCACTAAAAAGCCTCAGATGTCAGTTTTATATGATATATTGTCTATATGATTATCATGAAAGATACCGATTGGTCTTGTAAAAAGTTGAAAATTTTTATGCTCTCAATCATTCTGAAAGAATGTTTTGTAACTCTTTGGCACGGCTGAAATTTCTCTTACGCAGGAAAAATCTTGAAATGATTGCTGCTGCAACGCGAAATTGTGTGACTGTATCACCATAATTTTTAACCAACCCACTGAAGCCATTGAGAGCGTAGTATCCCGCTTTTCCCAATACATCCACGTTTCAGGAAATGTTTTTATCTAGTTAGTCGAGCCATGAAGCTGTGCTCATTTGACATTAGCTTGTTCTTTTGATGTAAGTCAGTTTGCTAGTAAATCCGCAATGGATAGAATTTTAAGATTAAGTGAGCTAAGTATATTATGTAAATTTAATTCCATTACTTCATATATACGAATAGTATAATATTTCTACTTTAATAAGGATACTTGCAACATTAAATATTAAAATCCCAATTAAAGAGCACGTTTTCATGCTAATTTGTCTTGAAACATGACTTCTTTCAATTGAAAAGCTTCCATATTACAGTAGAAACGGTATATCTTTTCTGTCGCAAAATTCTCCTTTTATTTTGCTCTAACATAAACGTTTAATTGCATGTCATTTTGTGAAGATGATCGAATAAGAATAAAACTGTCCAGAGTGCTAATTCGCATTTGTCGCTTTGAGCGCATCAAGGAGACAGACTACGGGGCGTACAATGACCGGACGATCGCGGCGAGAGTTGGCGACCGTTCCAGCGCTGACACTGTGCCCGGGCGGTTTGGCGAATTTCTTGTTGGACTTATTGTGACGAAAATTATTGAAGAGGACGAGACACTCGGGGTGAGGGTCGACTCGCCCACGCACCTTAGTGTTCAAGAAAAAGGAAAGGACGAGGCGAGAAGTTTCTTTCCTGCCGGTCTCATCCACTCTTTGCTCCTTCTCGGGTGTAGGCTGCGCTGCGCTCGTTGTCACGCGCTAATTGAAGAGCAAAAGTGGATGACGTCGCATGTTCACTCTCCTTTTAATCGTCTAGCGCCTTCAACTTTTTCGTTGTAGTTTGCATTCTGTTACTCTAGCGCCTCCCTCGTAGTACAATGTTTAGGAAAGTGGAAAGTAAGGCTGTATGTAATTCGATAAGAATCCGACGTTGCTGAATGCGTTGGTTAATGTCTGAGTATTTTGAGAAGAAGTGAGAGCTTTTCTTGAACAGAAGAAGAGAAGAAAAACAATGGATATTGAGTGTCTGAGAGAGGGATGACGAGACTTTGATTCAAACGAGAGTGAATTTTGAAAGCGCATTTATTTTTTTGCCAAGTAATAGCCACATACCCTCCGGTTAGCATAAAAAGCAATTTTGTCTTAACTGATCATTCTATGGTTTCTCATGAGCTGCTACCGTTAATTTTCATCTTGAATTTCTGTTTTAGCTATTCATGCGCTGCAGCTAATTGTTTTTTCTGTTCCACTAGGTTACTCAGGTAATTATGGTTGTACCCTATGAATAAGAGATGGTAAATGGACGCATTGTCACTTTCTATTGCGCTGATTTGTCTTAACTGCCACGAAATTTACACCGTAATACTTACCTAAGCCAAAGCCCTTAGAGAAAGAGTTCCGACATATTTCTCCTATTAACATTTCTAAAAAAATTAGGCCGAAAAATTGTCCCCGTGTGTAAGAATTAAGCAGGGTGCGCGAGCACCAGCCGCAACAGTACTCTAAAAGCTCGACCACCTATTCCGGCTCCATTATGCAGTCAAGCGCAACGAGTGAATAGTAATTGATTCGGTCAGACTTCGACCCAGGCAGCGCGAGAAAAGACAGGAAGTTCAGTCTCTTCTGTACACCTTGCTCTCAAAGGATGTTGACAGCATTGTGTTATTTCTTAGGGCGCGATCCATCGCCGCGAATCGCGACATTATTCCACCACTTCATGCAATATAAGATCCAAAATGCAAAACATTCGTAGACGTCACGATTCTAGAGATTTTCTGGGTTCAATCAGACCGTACTACGAAATGCATCATAAATTGCAAACGGGAACGGTATTCGCTAAAAAAAGCAGCGCTGCCTTGAAATTTGAAGCGATGCAAAAAATTTTGATCCATCCCACATTTTTTAAACTCATAGATAAAACATTCAAGAAAATGTCTCAGAACGTATATTCTCACTAAGAACTTCAATTCACTTTTTTGATGAAGAATTCAATGAGCGCAAGCTTCTATTTCAAAAGGCGACTTCTCTTCTAATATTGTTCCTAACTGAATAAAAATACAACGTATGGTCAACTCAATTTTTTTCCAAATTCATAAACTTCTATATACTCTAGAGCAAAAAGTTGCTTCATGAAAAGCCGAGCAATTTTTTCGAGTCTTATCTTACTCATTAGGACATCAGTGGTATCTAAGTACACTGTAGATATTCTTTTCCCATATTGAGGAGCCTATCACATGTATTGCTCTCCTGGGCGTTTAAAAAGGAATTACTGTTGCCAGCGATTGGGAAACCGCACCGGCGTCGCGAGTCCTCACGACCAAGCGTGCCTCTTGATTTTTTGCTGAAAAAAATACAAAGTAACCTCACAAAAAGTCGAACGTGCAAACTGCACATTCTTCCCTCTTTCTTATATCTTGTCTCCTAGTCCGTATTTGTTTCGTCGTTCCAGCCGGTTTTTCCCTTCCTTTTTGTTATGAATTGTTCATGAATGATGTGTGATTGGTTCACTCTCGTTTTCCCTCACCTATTCATCCTTTGCTCTCATGAAAACACATTTCCACTCTTCCAACCGGCATCCATCCATGCGCCGTAGCGTCTTCTCCTCTTTTGCACTCGTACCATTCAATGTCCGTCTCGCCCGCATACTAGTCCTGAACGCCCACGGGTTCATCTCAATCTCTTTCATGCATTTTAGTAGTGCTTAGGTCATCAGTCTTCACTTTGGTTCGACGCCTCCGAATCGACATGACGCATCTGATTCGAATTTCTGTTTACTCATACTGATCTGACTTATTTTATATAAACAAGTAATGTATACTTAGAAGCGAGAATAGTGTCTTTAGCGAGAAAAAAGCGGGAATCTAGGAACGAAAAATGTTGAAAATAAGAACCAATTAAAGTGTTTGTTGCTACTTAAATATTTTGCTGCATTAACGATACTGTGAATTTTTCGCTTTGCTCTTACTATACTTTATAAATATGTCGCATCCTAGTTCAGAATGCACCATTTTCAGTCAATATTACATCAACATAACTTTTTTTGTTGATAATAAGTATCTATATAGGTCGGGATAGCGCATCGTAAACGCGGTATGAAAGAGATTAGGTTATTTACCAAGTTTAATAGTTTCAATGTTTTCCAGGTACCGGATATCAAGAAATCATAGCCCTGCCATCCTAATCGCATAGTACAAAGGTTGACCATTTGTGTGCGATATGAG
>NIUQ01005432.1:0-10833 GCA_002796945.1 Plectus sambesii
TGCCATCTTCATTGTGCTTGTCATTATCGTTTTTGCCGTTTACATCTTCTGCTCCAGCACGAAACACTAACTACTTTGCATTGTAAGTTATATCATTGGGCCGATTCCATATCGCGTACTTCAGCTATAGGCGTCCTTAAGGGTTAAGCTTTACCATTATGTTACGTAAGATTTTAACTAAAGTACGCGTTATGGAACCGGCCCATTGTCTGCTTGATTAAGTTTCAATAGGATGCCACGCATCAATGGTTGTCTGATTCTCAAACGTAGTTATTCCGGCTTCGAGAACTAAAGATCAAAGTTTCCGGCCAAAACGAGTGAAGAGGATCATTTTCTGTGTAACCGGTACAGAGGGAAAGTGGGCAGGAACACTTATACTCTAGGATTTTGTTGAAGCAAGAACACATTGCATTGAGTAACAGATTCTAGTTGGAAGATAATACTTAACTTTTATGATCAAACACAAGAGGGCACTCAATGTGTAGGAAGGAGTGAGGATAAGTCTTATTTAAGCCTGGATACAAAGGAGATCGACGCGAGATTCGCCTACCAAATGGAATTCTTCAAACCTTTTCATAACAGTATTGAACATCGAAGGAATCGAGTCTTTTATCTGCAAAATAATAGTATAGTGATGAAAACGTAGAATTGCGACTAGGCCTTTAAACGCTCAGCAGTGTTATGAAAAACGTTCCATTCGGATCAAGTAGGCGGTTCTCGTGTAATACCTCAGCAAGAGGGTCTATAAGAAAGCTGACTGACTGGCTAACATCACGAATTCGGGACAGCTCTTTGTCGTTCGGTCTCGCTGGCAAACTGTCATCTCTACTTCTTTCAGAACGCCCGGTTCATATTATATGCTGCAATGACCGACGGACACCGTGTGTTCACCCTGCTGTCATGCTCACCGTCGACAAGAATACATACCAAATTCTCAAGGTCTCAGCGTCGTCGAGCTTTAAATTAATCGCCGCACATCGAGCGCAGATGTCAACGAATTATATTGTTGTGCGCGTCGCAACGAATCCTACAATACTTTACCCGTTTCCACGCTCCGGTGTCGTTGAGAATGTACTGCAAAATACTCTCTGCTGCGCATGTCAAGCTGGCTGCGAATTATATCAATTTATATTGTATACCATTTTCATACTAAAAAGAACGCCTTTAACATCAAACGGGACACATTCAAAGAGGCCATTTCCCATATTGATTTGACTTGAAAAATGTCTTCCATGATTTCGAAAGCGTTCTTTTTAAAGTGCCAACGGTATATTTAATGTTCACCACCTTGCTATATGTAGCTAATAACAATCAGCATGTCATTTTATAATTACCGGAGCCAGGGGCGTACACAGTCTGCTTTAAGCGGTCGTTACATAGCTACGGCATCAAAAATCTAAGACTAAAAGGCAACGAGACAACCAGGAAGATCTGCGTTAATTGTACTTTACTTTTTGATTTCTTGCCTGAAGACGCGTTAGCCTTTTATTTTTTTGATGTGACAAAGCGATAAGTCAGATTCTTATCCTGTCTTAATGCTTAAGGCCGCGTTAGAGTCGACGTCGCAACGTCCGAAATCTACAGTGCAATTACCAAGAACTACTCAACGTCCGTTTCGTAATTCTTGGTAATTGCACTGTAGATTTCGGACGTTGCGACGTCGACTCTAACGCGGCCTTTAGGCTCTGTGCCGACCGCCTAGACGGCCATGTGTCAGACACTGTACTTAACTTTGTAGCTTTCCGAGCTAAATGAACAACGACTCCCTTCGCCTTTCCAATTCCGTTTTTCCTAATTCCTTTGCATGGACGAGTCAGAACGTTCCAGAAATCTCGATCAATTCACTGTCGCCTTAAATAATTGCTGTTAATATGTTGCAGTTTTACTTTTCAGCCGCATTTCGATTCTGTGATGTCATAATTATCTGTCTGTGACATAATGCCGTGATATAGTTTGAACTGTTCGAATAAATTAATAGCGCAACTGTTCAGAAGAGACAATAACACCAGTCAGGGTGAACACTATCAGTGGATGAACACGAAACGTTCTGTAACTAAGGACCATTTCTGCCAGGAACAGACGGTTGCCCGAACACGCAAATTAATCACTAAGGCAAGTGGGCATAAAGCCTGCGTCAATCGCTGAAAATAGTGCTAGATCGCCTCACACAATCGCGCAGCCACCTCCCTCCCTCCCTCCCTCCCTCCCTCCTTCGACAGCAGAACTCACCCAACCCTCAAATACTCCTAATTCCACCAAAAACCACTTCGACTCTTGAAACGTGCGCGCAGTGTGTTCCAACATCATCAACAATCATAATAGTGTCAACAAGCTTTTATTTTCTTAACGACGCGCAAAACAGACCAACCAAACATGGTAATATTCGTCCTAGAGGATTTACTCGGAGGCGATGGTCTCCTCGGTGTGCTTGCCCTTGAGGGCACCGGTGACGCGCAGACGTCCCTCGGCCTTGCGATCCAAAATCTTCCTGCGATCCTTGTCCAGCTTCAGCTTCACCACTTGCACCTGTAAATATGATACGTTGCTTTTAGTTCACAGCCAATAATTGTTTCCATTTGTATACTAATATTTCGTCGAAATTTTACAATCAAGAACAAAGGGCTGCGAAGATACTGTTAGGTCGTCTTAAGCGTATTTTTTAGTACGGATACTGTCATGGAAAACCTCACGGGAGACTTATTATTGTTACTGATAAAAAAATTTTCAGAGTATACTCACTGTCATCATGGTTCACAACCATTGCATTCAATTCGAACGCTAGCTTAACGAAATCGAATGCAAGACAGTTGCCACAAAGATGGGATTATGTTGTAAGAAGAGAAAGTATTTATACTGCTTACTAAAATTATAGGATTTTAAACTATATTATTTATATTACAACCCAATACTCTCTTATCATCTATAGATAACCGCAATGCCTCTAAAGATACGCTTCAGTCTACAGTAGAATTCGCCTATAGCGGTTTTTCGCTTATACCGGTCAAAAAGTGCCGGTCCCGCAAAAACCGTTACAAACGAATTTCACTGTACTTCTCAATAATCGTTGAAATTTCAATTGTGGCGCTGATTTTATTGATCATCACTGCTTATTGACAATGAGACCAGACCAAAACAGCGCCTCTAATTTCCCTCGTCGTTGCGCAGTCGTCGACTAATTGCAATAAAATGCAGCGTCGCTAACCCGGCTTGTGAACGAGGGGGTGATACTAATGATGGTTTTTAGGCTGATTCAGCTTATAGTAACACGATAAAATCACCCAAAGGTATATTAGTCCACACCTTTGAGAGACGCGTGAATAGAGTAATATTTAGCAGTTCCCCATAAATACAAATCAAGACACTGAATGATTCAGAATGCACGACTATATCTTAGGGACAATGCATAATACTCTGCTAAGCCTAAATTTCAATGAAAACTCTTAGATTCAAACGAAATTTTGGCCTCTTAAGTTCGATTTTAGGATATGAATGAACACTAAGTTTGTGCAATTCGAGAATAATTTTATACAATTGAGAACATAGTTTCGGTTTAAGTACCGTCAATTCTTCACTCATAATCATTCAACATGCTGATTTTAAATAAGGTGTTTTGGCTCGATCATCTAGTACCCGAACACCTCGCAAATCGCTAAAGACGACAGTAATCTTAAGATCATTTGGCTCATAAAACAATATTCGAATATTCGCTAACCAATTTCTTTTGCAGCACAGAAACACAAAGAACAGAAGAAAGATGCAACGCCTGCCATCATAATTCGTCATTCTTTAATTCAATCTGGTTACTTTTGTATTCTATTTCGCAAGTCTTACACTTGATTAAAACGCTAGTCGACGAAATGGAATGCATTATATAAAAGTAATGAATTATGATGAAAAGCGGTGTAAGAAAAACAGAACAAAATATTCCAACCTTCGAAGCGTCAATGCCGACGTGGACGGTGGCGCCGTTAGCCTTCTCACGGGTGATCTTGTCGATGTGGACGACGAACTTCTTACGGTAGACGCGGATGACTTTGCCAACGTTGCCCTTGTGGTGACCGCGGGTAACCTACAACCAACCTCGTTTGATATTTAGAAGATTTGCTACATTCTCCTATGATGTTAATCACAACCTTTTAACAAATTGTTATCACCACGATGTTAACTGCAGCTTTTTCGATTTGTGCACACATCGGTACGCCAAAACATTATAACCTATGTAATCTTGCAACAATATGTGCTCAACTACTAGTCAACAACACATAAACTTCTCGCTAAGCGTTCTCATTATAACTAGATATGGCACAATAAAATAGGTCGAACTTTATATAAAGCTCTAGGCAGAATAATCACCAATAGCTACAGATTGTTAGTCTAGAGGCTGGCAACTAGCAGCACAGGTGTGTAATGAAGAAACCTCAAAACACAAAAATAGGTGAACTGCGAGAGTTCTGCTTCTGTTCAGTCCTCTCGCAATCTCCACAGTGCGAAACGCGCATTACATCACTCAACTGGCAAAACCCTAATTAACTGCCCCAATTAAATGCTAACGCGACTAAAGAACATTACAGTGGAATTCACTTATACCGGTATTTGAGGGACCGATCAAAATTACCGGTGTAAGCGAACTTATTTGTATGGGGAGCTGCACTTTAGGACCGACAAAAATTACTGGTGTAAGTGAAATACCACTAAAACCGAAACCGTTATAAATGAATTCCACTGTAAATCTGTCAACACTCACCGTGACTTCGTCGTCTTTGCGGATTGGGATGGAGCGCACGTTGTACTTCGCTCGCAGCTCCTTGCTCAACGGCGACGACATGATCTTTCGGCGGATGTGCGACGGCGCGTTGAAGTGCCGTTTTCGCGACTTGCGCGCCGAACTGGACACGAACGGGCTCAGCTTCATCTTCTGCTTGTTTACACCGTCGCCGGTTTATACCACCTTCTACAGGATCTGAAAGCATCAAGGCGCTAAGAACGCATTTTCAACCGCCAACAACTTTTTAAGCCTATTCCTAGGTGGAAGCATTACGAAAATTATGCGTTCATCACGAATACTTTGTATATTTTTACCCTAAAGCATCCCACTAAATGTCTATCTTCCGAAAATATTCTTTACCAGATTGCCGCGAAAGTACGGCTGGCCTACAATAACGAGAGCGCGCTACGCAACAATCACGCGAACGTTTGCAGCATTTGATAATGTGCAGAACACGCAGGCGTGTATACGGTAGTAGCACAAAATTATTTCAAAGTGCAGATTTTCCGTTTGAGACTCAAAATTACCGACAATAGTCCGAGTGCAGGCACTAGTTGACATGAATGGTGTTAACTTTCTCGAAAAATTGGGCGATATATTTTTCGGTAACCTTACATTAAAACTGACGGCGATTATGACGAGGCGTGCAAGAATAAATATCCTGCTTGAGACTTTGTATTTCGTATTGAGGTATCGTGCAGTTTAGTGTAACGCTGTCATCAGCAACGAGCAAGCCAATCTAGGTTTATTGAAAAAGAAGTAGCCGACAAGCAATCGACTGTCTAACATCAATAGCAAATATAAATATGTGTTCCAAAATGCTACGTCAGAGATAATACCACATAAAACGGGAAATCAAAACAGATTATGAAACAAAACAGGATAATTGCCACAGAACAATTCAAAAGCAACGGCTACGTGCAAATTAAACGCAGTACAAACGGAACATTAAGATCGAAAAATTCGTCATCTCAGACCAACAATAGCATGAGAGTCTCCTCAGTCATCAAACTACACTCACTATTAAGCAAATACTTCTTAAAAATTTATAACAAATATCGATGCTTTCTTCAAGCGAAAAATATTCAAAAGATCAAAGAATCCGCCGTAATGATGCAAGTGTGCGGTGTTCAACCCTTCTCGATGGCGAGTAGATCGTCAAAAGCCAATCTTCAAAATATGATGATAAAGCACCATTTTAGCGTTTTTCGTAAATATCCATCATGTCATTCAAGAAAGACTATTGCCACCCTACGAACACCCTCACATGAATGACCAAACAGAACAGTCACAACATCTTCGCTATAGGATTGCAAATCCTATCATTTTTTATGAAGCGAAACAGCTCAGAAAATCGCGTTTTACTACTCAAAATATATGACACTTATTTTAAGGCTTCAGGACGAAAGCTACAAAAAACTGAACACACAGAAATCATAACAATCAAGAAATATACGATAGATAGCATCCCCTACTTTTCTTCTTTTAAGGCGAGCGAGCCTCGAAGACCGTAGCGCGTCTTGACGACTGACTATGTACCACTCTCACTTCAGTTGTATGAATCGCCCACATACCAATCGAAGGGGGCAACGACTGATTCGCTAAAGCCTTCTTGAACGCAAAGCAAAACTCTTTTTGTCGCACCAAATAAATAAACAGATTAATGATGGCATTCGTATTCGTAAATATTAGCATATAGGATACGACGTCTGTACTAATTCCAAGCGAAGTCGAGAGAGAAATGAGAAAAGTAGGGATAATGTAGAGGATAATGTGACAAAAACATTGAATACTGAGAGTGATTGTGAGACGACGTTGTTTGCGATCATTGATATCATTGCGATTTGACGAAAATTTGCGCACATGCCTACCAAACAACACGACAACCAAAACGTACAGAACGACACTTCCACACACGGCATAGACGCGAAGATTCGTATAATATTCGTTAAAGACAAACCCAAGTGTAGCTGTGGTATAACACAAAGCGTTGGGGTAAAATCCAGGATTTAGTGTGGTATTGAATGCATTGGGTGTGGGACTAACGAGCTCAGCAATGGGACGAACCCAAGCTATGCACGCTGAGAAAGCACAGTACAAGAACACCGCTCCCACCATTCTTTTACCGTACCTGTCCGTGAAGGAATAGTATTTGAGTGGAATGGCAACAGCGAGCAAGCGATCGATGGAAACGAACAGCATCATCAGACTTTGAGCCGTATCACTCCATGCCCACATAGGATTTTGCAAGCCAACGATCATACAATAGAATGGAGTGACAGTCGCAAGAGGATTACCGTATAACGTGAGAAATATTCGATAAATACCTGCATACATCGACGGTATCCCATCGATACCATCTGCGATCGCCATTCCGAGAAGGATAACGTACTCTTTTTCTTTTCGCAAGCCAGTGTATCTCAGAATGACGAATACAATGATGAAATTTGTGGAACACTGAAGGAAACCAGTGAGAGATATAAGAAAAAATATGGGACTCAGTTGAGCCATCTTGAATATTTAATTTTTGTGATAACTTTAAATGTGATATATCAGCGAAGTAACAATCGAAGAAACAGATCTCGCAAAACAACTTTGGGAAAATGTGAAATAACTGGATCACTGGTCAAAACTTATTTGTTACACAGTAAGTAATAGTTGAAAATTCTCGTGTTTGATACAAGTTATTACGCTTCAATCGTCCTTCTACTGGGAAGTAATAGTCTAGCTCTGTTGATAATGAAAATTAGGACGTCAAAAAGTGGTCCGGTAGAGGAGGATGCCGTTTAGCTTTTGATTAGAACAGTGGGAATGTGTGAAGTGATCATCGGCTCAAAGGCAATGAGTCTAGACTGAACTACTGAGAGCATCTTATAAGTGCTCCTAATTGCAGTGTGTCTGTAAGCGCTAAATGCCGGTCTGCACTTTAATTGCGTCCTTCGAGGCAATCAGAAGTCATGTCTGCGTGAGACCAACAAAAACAAGTAAATTGCTATCAATTCTACGGACGAGAATAACAGCAAGGAAACTGCAATTACTATTTAATTACATATCTGGAGCAGTGCATCAAACGCATGGCTTATTAGATTCTTCATTTCTTACAGGAGCAAAAGTTAGTGAAACAGGATGCATACTGGACTGAAAATGAAATGAACGAAAGCATCCAGAGAATGTAAGTGCAAAAAGATAAAATTCCAGTGAATCTTTGATATATTGTCCTGAAAACCTAATTTAAAGCGAATAATAATATGTAACAACGATTGATTGTTCCAAATCGCCGAAGGTGAAAGACCCTCGATATAATTCTTATACCCGCAGCGAATTTGTCAAACAATCGGAATTGGATAAAAACGAACATAGGCACTCAGTTCAAGGCACGTCAGAGCCCCGGAAAATGAATTTAGATACCAGCTATCGTCGGCAATCATCTTTCTGCCATTTATTGAGTAGCGGTTATGTACCATGAGCGGGGTATTTATTGCATGCACAGTTGCCGTGGCGTCGGACATCACGGTGTGTCGGACAAATTCGTACGGTACATGTAAATTATACAATCATTTACTTTTCAGGAATCGAAAGCATGTGATGTAAATTGGTTTTTATATATAGCTACACAAAGCCACTGCGCAGTGCCGCCGCGGAGTGCCGATTCGTCTTCGTCCAAAGACCGCACACGGAGCTATATAATTAAAGTATTGTCGCTGCGGAACTGACAAAGTGCAGCGACATATGGATCATTTTCTGGCTATTTTCTGATTTCTGACCAATAACCGCGCTTACCATTTCACAGTTGCGCTATTGCAGAATTCTGCAGCAGTTTTCCGAAGAGTCTTCAGAAAATTTCATAGAAAGAACATTCGATGCAGTACAATTAACCTTTGCTATAAAGCCTCATTGATCTCATTAGCATAAGATGCGCCAGGCGGAATCAAAGAACGTCGCATTCGCTTCTAAAAGCATCGAGACGGGTAGAAAAAGCAGACAGCAGTCCCTTTAGTAAAAGATAGTGTACGCAAAGAGAGCAAGCGGATCAAGGAGATCAGAAGAGTACGTGCTTCTTCGAACGATAGAACCTGAAGCAATGCAGCCGATCGCCTCCTCGACAATAGAAACCGCCCCCGCTGTGTGCCGTAACGAACGTCACAGCGTCGCCTATTCAGATTTCTCCACCAGATTTCCCCAAGGATCTTGCGAGTGCAAAAGGATACATTTTTATCAAGAAGATTATACGAAGGGGCAAGAGAGGGATTTCGGTGATGTTTCTTGGCTCTTACTGATCTTGTTTCTTTACGAAATTTGCAGGCACGGTCAGATTTATATTGCAAATGCGGAAAAACAAACCTGCTTCGCATACGAGCACTTCCTCGTACCGCTGTGCACTGCGAGAACAGTTGCACCGATAAGAAAAACAGAGTAGCCGCTCATCTGTTAATTGGCTAAGTCACCTAAAGTGCAGACAAATAACAAATCCGCCTCACCAAATCATGACTTTTGCTTAGTTATGCGCACAGAGAAAACATGTTTGTTGCCTCTTTGTCTCTGCAGTTGCGTAAAAGGATGCTTATTAAGATTTCAGAACTTGCTGAAGTACCGTTTGAGTGGATAAGTAGATGAGCGTATTCTTCTGGTAGTATTTACTTATAAAAACTTTCCACACAAGCACGCAACAGTCGAATCAAAACATCTTTTAAAAGGTCACTGACGTGCTCGTTAGTTCGAAGCAGAGCTGAACAATATGCCGCCGATTCCTTCATTTTGTGCTGATTGTTGTTCAATTGAGCATCACAGATATAAGGACCTATACGCATACGAATATTGTACACATCATTGTCATTATGCACTATAGACTATACACTGAACAGCTGAATTAACACTGTAATATACATACCGGGTTTTCTCGAAATTACGCCCCGGGGCGCTGACGAAAAAAACGTGCTTTTTGGTGGTCACGTGAAATTCAAAATTACGCCCCGGGGCTTAATTTCGCGAAATGCTTAGAAACGTACTGATACGTAATATTGTTGTATTACTACCACCAGATACTGTTTTACCAAAGCAAAGCCACATTAAACAGTGAAAGTCGGCCATATTCAGGTGAAATTGCAATTAAATGCAATTTTACACGTATATCTATTAATTAATATACCAAGGCAAAATTTCAAGAAAAGATAGCTCAAACAGTACTATTTTTTGAGGTCGAACGAACACTTTTTAACTCCGAAATTACGCCCCGGGGCTAAATATCGAGAAGACTTTCAAATTTACGCCCCCCGGGGCGTAATTTTGGGGGGGCGTAATTTCGAGAAAACCCGGTACGGTTTCGTCAACCTTGCGTTTGAAATGAATACAAAGATGACGAAAGCGGGCGCAAATGGGACGAATTATGATGCAAGTTCATGTAAGTACCATGTGGTATTCATTATGTGAGCAAAAATATTTCATCCTTAAATTTGTACTTTTCAAAGAAATATATATTTTCATGAAATGCCAAAAATATGTGCATTCTAAATGTTATAGAGCATGCAGCACTGCATATCCATTGAACTTCATATGACTTGCACAACGTTGACTTCACGGGAACTCCCTCATATAACCACATTGCAACTCTTTTGCGGAAAACTATTCTTTCTTGACTAGTCATATAATCACTATAGAAAATGAGCAATTATCTTTGTTGATTGCATGTGTTTAAGGTGACAATCATGTGCATGATTGAAAACTTGTTATTTGAACATTCAGATCGAAATATGAATTGATGAATGCTATTGCTAATAAACGCTTTCAACCGTTCCAACGAGGACTGATTGCTTGCTTAAAAGGAATGTACAGGGTTACCCAGCCAAGTGCGATAATGTATGAACTTCAGTTATAATGCAAGGGTAAAACCGATTGGAATGGAACTTTGAAAACATGTGGTCAACCTCTCGGCATTCATAAATCCATAAAAACACTTACACGAACTGATAGTGTATGCGGTCTCGAACAGATACAGCAGAGCAGATCTTTTTATTGTATAAGTAAACTTTCGCCGTAGGTTCAAGCAAGCGCTCCCGAAAATGGTTTCCACA
>NIUQ01005433.1:0-10809 GCA_002796945.1 Plectus sambesii
TTTGCGATGAGAGAAATGAGAGAAAGCTCGCAGACGCACCGTTGTTACAATCAACGCCGTTGTAAGTGAAGCCGCTATTACAAGCGCACATGCCATTGAGGCAACGCCCGTTCGTGAATGAGCACTGTTCGTTATAGGTACACGTTGTTCCGTGGGTAGCAGCTGGGAAGCATTGTCCATTCACTGATACCTGATTCGCTTGACACGCTGAAAACGAACAAATAACGCAGTGATGCCATTAAAAATGCTTGTCGTTTATGAAGCGTTTTTTTAGATGGAAAGTTTCATGAAGAGGAGAAACCATCGAGGCTTGGATAAGATATTTTATCTAGCAACTGCACTTTACTGGAGAGACTGTCTCATAAAACTGTTGTAGCTACAATTGCAGGAAGCGCGATGGATGGTCAGTTATGGCGTAGACGTGACAAATTTTCTTATGTGTCCCATATGACCAGCCATCACACTTGCTACAATTTTAGAATGGCAAAATTTTTTATGAGACAGGTCTCTCGATTCCACCAATTCAGGCTGCCGAAAGATTACGACCTAACAACAGATCAAAGAGGATTAAAAAGCGTTTGGCTTTGATCTGCTGCGACGGATTAGTTCCAGTATCAGAGAGTCCAATTTTGTGTCCAAGTCAAAGAAGCGTACCGGAGCAGGCGCCATTGACGACGCTAGAACCAGTCGGACAAGCACAAACATTGTTGGTACAGGTGGTGCCGCTGGGACATTGTGCCTGAACCGTGCATGGACCGTTCACACTGACGATGCTCAAACAGGCGCCATTCACGAGCACCTGTCCTGTCGAGCAGCCTGGAAAAAATAAACCTTGCTTACACAACAAGATGTTTGATTCTTCTTCGCGGATCAGTAAACGGAAACTGGTTGCCGATTGCTGCAGAAGAAGTACACAACTTCTGGTTGCTGTTTGCTGCAGATGTACACAACTTCTGGCTTACGGCAAGCCAGATGTAGCTATACGAATCCTATGGACGATTAGCATTCCTCCCGCCGTCCTGCGTCATAACACTATTGTGGTCGTTGCTGTTGAGATTACGTATGCAAAATGGGGCGATTGCTTGGCTGGGATGAGGGTGGCACAAATTTCTCCGCATTTTTCACAACGCACCAATCGTCGCACTTCTCGCAAATGCAATTGCAACTGTGAGGTTTACAACATTCTAATAAAACAAGACCCTCTCTACTTCTAAGTTAGGCAACGTGCATATATACGACAAATTGATCCTTCGATTGCAATCATTAACAATCACATGGAATGTAAATCAGATAGCACAGAATACAAAAGGTACAATGAGTATGGAATATTTTTTAGCTGTATCGAAATGAAAGTGCGCTTACTAGTAGGGGGTGGCGCAGACGAGCAGACACCGTTGTTATTTGAAAAGCCGTTTGGACATGTACAGGTGCCTGTAGTGCAAAACGAGCCGCCCTGACACTGAGCATCGGCAGCGCAAGCTGAACCGATGGGTCCGAGATTCAGACAAGCGCCGTTCACGAGCACTTGATTCGTGCCGCACGCTGAAATTACAATCATCCTATGATAAAAGTCAAACATGTAAATCGACGCGAAACCAACATGTTGTAGGTGGAGTCGTCGGTCCCGGTCCCGAAGATGCCGCAGCGCAGCACATTGAGTTAACACACGTGAAGCCGGTTGGACAGTTACTGCACGGTACCGGCGTCATATCCGGATCAGTCAATGCAACCACTTGGCCAGCATTGCAATCTGCAGTTAGGCGACCAACGTAATTCCAATACTTGCACAGTTTTGTAGCGCAAAAGTTGAAGAAGTAATTATGCATTACTGGTTTTTGTATATCAAGTTCCACCCACACTTTTCTAAATTTTCCTATTTGACGTTTTGGCGAATAAACGAATAGCAGAACATATTTTTGATTTACCTTAACATACCAAGCTACACCTGATGGATTTGAGAATAGTAAAAAAGGGTAGCGATAACAAAACGAACAAGAGAAGTATGCAAGCCACAAGTTGCTTAACTGTCAATTGTCTGTCAAGTTCAGTAAACAAATCAACTAGCGCTTGTTGATGACTTACTCATCTGTACGCCGCAACAAGCTCCTTGAAAGCAGAAATAGCCGGGCGCAGCACTGGCGCAGGCGGAAGACGCCGAGCACGAGGGTCCGCCTGACAGCGGCACCATGATTGCGCTGCATTGGGCATGGATTTCAGGTACTACATCTAAACGAAGAGCAATTGTAGCTGCTGCCTTTGCAACGCCACCGGCAAGTAAAGATGCAACAATTCCGATTCCAGAATCTCTAATTAGCCCCCCCCGATTCCCATTACGGAATAGTATTCGCTCTTTTGAATCGCTCCTTCAAGAATCAAAATCGTACTGTAAGGAGCTGATATTTTGGACATTGAATTTGGAAGCATACTGTAAGAAACCGTGATTTTGGGAACCCGAATCGGAGTCATTATATCGGGAATTGCTGCAGATCTAAGGAAAGAGACTCACTTGCAAGGAGTAGAATAATTAACGCAGTCTTCATGGCAGCCCGACTATTGTTCGTACAAACAACTCGACGTATATACACACACACGATGCGACGCATAAACTGACGAAAGTGTTGTTCCCGCCGACAAGACAGCCGCAGACGCCACAGCGTATTATATGTAGATGAGCCTCCGCCTCCGCTTCGCTTGCGGACAATGACGAGCACAATAAGGAGTCAAACAGTCCGGTGTAGCGACCGGACGCTGTTTGCGTTGCCTCGGCTGGTTGGCTTAACCCTGTCCCCACTTCTGGCTGTCTTCGTTCTGCGGTCTGCGAAACCTATCCTTGATGCGTCACAAAGCAGAAACCCCTACCGGATCAAGGGGATGACGTCAAAAAATTCGCCCAAGTACTCAAAGGGGTCGGCTGCAGGCAGTCAGACGAACATATGAACCACTGCGTAGGCAGTAGTTACTGCCACTCCCGTCACTGTTCCACTCTTACCTGCCGAGTATTAGCCGCGTCGACGCCGCCTCCGACAGTGTCTTCAAATGACGACGAATACGCCAACGAGCTGTATGCAGCTATTTTTTGTCCTACGCTATGGATGAGTGTCAACTGTAACACCCCCCACCTACTGCCGTGTACATATGCGATAATCCGACTGTAAAACACGGAACGGAACAGGCATAGTTACACTCACGATCACAACGATATGCCAGTCACGCCAACAAAAAACATAACCCGTATAAATTCTCAATCGGACAGATCAACGACGTCTTCAATTTTTCGCTTTTTTGCCACCGAGGGCGCAACATCGGCTTGATGCGATTCCGCCGCCCACACGGTGACCGACACTCGATGGCTTTCGTCGTTAGCGAAGAGCGCGTGCTTCGGACCGACGACGACATAGCTGATGATGGAATAGGGGGTGAAGTGAAAGTCCTCGCGTAGGTATCCCTCTAGCAAAAGAGTAGCCAGGATACGTTCGAGGTGGTCTTTGGTGGGGCGTGTCTTCTTCGGGAGCTTCTTGACGCAGAGTTCTATGAGCTTTGCTCCCGTCAGCTTACCCTGGCCGTCCTTCTTGGTGGAAGCGCTCGCCTCTTCAATGACGGCAACCATCGCGCGCCAGTGAGCGGTGACGTCCTCTTGGCGCGTGGCTCGCGACGGATCGACGCAAATGTCGCACTGTTCTCGGCACCACGACTGCTCCCACGTCTCGCCAAAGTGTTCCGCAATGAGCGCGCGGCGACACTGAGCTAGCTAAACAATCGTTCGCTCCGAATTCCGTCAACTCGGCAAACAAAGAGCGCGAGCAAGTCGTTTGACCTATCGAATGCTATTCTATACCCCGGCTTTCGATCGATGCGCCAAGGCTTTCATTAAGCTTCCATTCTTACATTATTTGGAAGCATTTTTGCATGTTATTATGCGAATGAGGCTATCAATAGTAAAAAATAGTTTGAGACGAAGCTGAGGTGACAGCGCGAAATGATCCCAAAGTAATTATATAAGCCGGGATTCTATTCGAAAAATGCAATAAGTTTGAGATTCGACTGGACCACTCAGATTTCGGGGAGAAAATGCAACTGAGATGGAAAGCGTAGAAAGAGGCATACAGTATACCTCGAGGGAGTAACTGAGCATGCCATATAAATGCTCAACGCCAGTCCTTTCAGTCGCGACCATAGTGCTTTGGCGGAAGACATCGGCGAGCCGGAAGTACAAGATGCACACGGCCGGCATTCCGTCCCTACCCGCTCGCCCGCTCTCCTGGTAGTAATTCTCCATCGATTTTGCCAACGAATGGTGTATCACGAAGCGCACGTCCGGCTTGTCGATGCCCATACCTGCGAATAACATAAACTGTTGCAAAAATAATCATCTCCCCTTGAAAGAATTGACATTGTGCGAAAATAATCCACTTGCAGTATACGCGGAACTAGCAGTAATGATACTCTTCTCGTCGTTCAAAGATTCGAGGCTTCTATCAATTTTACGATTTCCACTTTAATTAGACCATTTTCATAATACAAAAACATTTTAAAAATCAAAGAGGACACTTTCCAGTTCAAAGAGGACGATTTTCATATTAATTTGATTTGGAAAGTGTCTCCCTTAAACTTGGAAAACGTCATCATTTCATTGAAAAGTGACTTTATTAAGATGGAAATGGTATACGAAAAAAGCATTGGTAGGCATGGTGTTTTCATGACAGGATTAATGTTGCTCGCTAGCATCCTGTTTTTGTTTGATCCAATGATGTCAAGCCTAAGCGTAAGTCCAACAGAAAGCTATGCAAACATCCTGTCGCTTAGCGGACATTCAATCCAGCGACATTTTCTCTACTTATTCGCGATTGAGCGCCGAAAACAGAAGAAGCTCGAAAATGATTTTGCGAATCGGAGCGTTTCGAGAGAAGCCATATGCCTACGGTTGTTTCATGAAGCTGCCGAATAAAGAATGCTTACGGCCAGGCTACGAGATCGAGTTCCTCGACATGATCATGCGCATCGCTCGCTTGGACTACGAGATGGTCGCCAACGGCGAGCTGGGAGAGCTCGAATCAAATGCCTCGCTCTCCAGCGGTCTCTTCGGCACCGTCCAATCTGGTCAAGTCGACTTGATGTCCTACTTCGTGCGCTTCACTTCGGCGAGAAGAGAGCAAATGGTGTTCACGTTTCCGCTAACGACCTACAGTCAGTTCTACGTGGTGCGCACGCCGAGCTTGCAGCTCAAGTACAGCAACTACGTGCTCATGCCGTTTCAATTCGAAGTATGGATGACGCTGCTCATAGCGCTGCTGGCGGTGATCACCACTCAGTGGCTCGTGAAATGTCGCCTAAACGACTTGCTGCTGTCGGTGAAGAGTTTTGTCGTCGTCGCGTGGCACACCGCCATAGGCATTCTGCGATTAAGGGCGCCCGGCCCCCGAAGACCGACGTCGCTGGCGGCAGCCGTCGTCGGCGTGGCCTGGCTCCTCATGTGGTCTATTATTCTCATAAGAAGCTACCGTACAACCCTCATCGGCACGCTCGTCGTCAAACGGCAAGTCGCCCCTCTACCATTTCGAAGTCTAGACCAGCTCATTAGCAAGTTGGCCGATAAGACGCTGGTGCTTACGGGTGGGGGGAGCTTAGAGCTCGATTGCGTAGATGAGCTGTGCGATCGGCTGAACGAGACGCTGCAGGCGAACCCCGTGCACGCGCTCACCGACGGGGAAGCAGAAGACGAAGAGGCGCAAAGACTACTGACCGCCCAGGATAATTACGTCACTTCGATGATGATGGAGAATAATGTGCGCCAGTTGGACTCCTTCCTCTTCACGGACTTCCCGAAACCTTATCCCATCGGCATCATCGACAGCGATTATCCGTCGCAACCCGGCGGTATCGTTCTTCGACGCAACTTCCCCCGCCACATACTTGACAAGCTCAATTTGGCCCTAGTTAAGGCGATGCCCGGCTATGAAAATATGATCAGACGCTATCGTCGCACCTATCCCCCAGTTGCTATGACGCTCTCTCTGAGAGGGAGCTTGGAAGGCTTCAAGTTGGACCAGTTCATTTTTCTGCTCGCCTTCTGGGGTGTAGGGATCGTCGCTGCGTCAATCACATTCATCGTCGAACTGCTATATGCGCCCGGCGCTCAGCGTCGAAAAAAACGCTGTCGCATTCAAAACGCGAGTACAATTTGAAAAAGCTTTGGCACTGTTGCTGCGTGATCAGTGATCGGTTGATTTAAGCTTCCGGTAGGGACTAGCAACAACCGAAATTTATCATTCGGATGAAGGTTTCAGGCTGAATGAGCTCACTCGATCAAAATTCGATTGAATGGACCGATATTGAAAGGAAACAATATAGAGCAAATTATTTTCACTCAATATTTTCTGGTACTGCCTAAGCCAAGATAAGACAAAGGCAACAAGAGCGCCAGACGTTTTCTGGAAGCTTCGGTCAATCGGTCTCAGAATTGAAAGCGGCGCGAGTCGCATTTATTATTGATATAAATAACAGTGCCGTAGACGCACAGATGCTTATTTCATAAAGTGATTACAATCGCAGACTTGCAAGCGCGGTGATTGGTCATTTTCCGATTATTTCTACTTATTTCCGGTATTCTGACCAATCACCACGTTTGCAACTCCGCAATGATCCAATTCTGTAACTGCAATAGTTTTATGAGACTGGTCCCAATGCGCCGCTTACCGAATGCGACCGTCGCTACGATGATGTGATATTTTCCCTCCGTCCAACGCTGATGCACTTTTGTTCGTTCGCCGGATTCCATCTGCGCGTGGTAGTGAGCGGCGCGGATATTTCGCTTGCTGTAAAACATTAAGTTGGAATGATACTCAAATTGGGTTGAATCGGTTCAAGTCTGTTACAATGTGTTGAGATTCCGCGTTCTAACTCTATTTTGGGGCGGAGGCTATGGCGTGGGCTTTGAAAATTAATCCCTACTCGATTAACGAATATATTCCACTTGTCATATCAAAATAGTTGACACCTATATAAAAATGTATCGTAGTAAAGGGTAGGGTAATAAAGGGGCAGGAGGGTATGGTAATTTTGATGGAAGATAAAATATCATTTTCTGGTCGCAAACGTAGTTCAAAAATGGCGAACAAATTCTGCCTGAAACAGGCCTAAAAATGTTACCTGAATCAGGTCTGAAAAATTCAGCATCAATCAGGTCTAAAAATGTACGTAAATAGATCAATGTATTCAACTGTTTGCCCAATAAAAAATGGAGAAAGAATATACCGTAGAGCAGTAGCCACTTCTTCAGATTCCTTTCGCGAGAAGCAATAAATGATGCCCGATTGATCGCGAAAACGCTCCAAAATGAGACCGGTGATGTCATCGAGATGCTGCTCGGCTGAACTCGGCTTGGCACGGACTTCGTAAAAGAGATTCTCTCGGTTGAATCCTGCGCGAAATACCAACGCTCCTAAATTCACACTTTGCCTCTTCTCTTATATTCAAATTTTTTGTCAGCTATAGAGAGCCGCAGGGAACAGCGTAGCACGCTGAGTGAGAAAACTAAATTGAGCACATTTGCCACGGCGTCCACACTATTAATCATTATCGCTTCGGGACCAATACTTCATCTTCTTGTTACTGACTAAGATATTACTACTGAGACTTGCCCGTACCCAGATTAATGAAAAAGACTGACCGGAAATGCCGAGAATGGTTTTGACATCGTCGAGAACGGACGCAGTGGCAGTGGCGGTAAGACCGAGCAAAGGGACGCCGCGGAACTGTCGCTTGAGCACATTGAGGAATTTGTAATCAGTGCGAAAGTCGTGACCCCACTGCGAGCAGCAGTGCACCTCGTCGATGGCGATCAACCGCAGCAGCTTCAGCTCGTGACACTTCTCCAACTTCGCCATGAACCGCTTGCTCTTCGCCAACTTTTCCGGCGTCACGTACAGCAGTCGCAGCGTTGACTTCGGGTCTATTAATGCTTTCTGAATACGCGTATCCTGAAAATATCATTTTCTGGGTACACACGTCCTGAAAATATTGCTTCGATATCACCGCATGCATAAACTTGATTTTATACATTTATTTAGACTTTTTCAGCGACAACAACGGACTGTCTCATTATTTCTGCTGCAATTTGTGTTCATTTCTTCGATTGTGAAATTTGACAAAACGCGATCGATCGATCGCGTCCCAAACCTACAATAAAATCTTATTTTAATCCGACAAAATTCATTTCACATGTTTTCCGCAACCCAACTGGTTCCTGGAAAGACGCAGAAGATAAACAGGCTATCATTTATGGCAACTAATACGGATGAATAGCAATTCGTACCTCTTCCTTTGTCGTCGCCTGATTCAGGGCGCCCGCATCGACGCCCCACTTACGCAAGTTCATCAGTTGGTCTTCGATAAGTGATATGAGTGGCGACACAACCAACGCTACGCCTGGAAATAATAGCAATCATTTTTTTATTGAAGTGATCGCCAAAATACTATTCCACATATCAAACACAGCCACTCGCGCGGCGAAAATATCCATAATTTGCGGCATGTGTAAGAAAAAGCGCGCCAACATGAAAATATGATTTGAAACGATATTTACTCGTTCAGCATTTCTTACGTTCGTGCGAATGCCGTCGTACGGCCATTCCAAAAATATCAATAACCTGATTTTCAATGACGGATCTCGGGCTTAGTGGAAAATATCGGTAACTCTACCCTCAAGGAATGTGCTATAACTTCTTTAGAGCTGCTTATGACAAGCCGACTGCGAATCTTATAGATTTATATCATAATTGCAGGTTCATAAAGCTGTCTTGCCATGAGTATTTAACAAAAATCTACGGTGCATTCCGTAGAGCTACGAGCTCCAGAGTTTCCCTTCAACATACAGTACTTACAACCTTCGCTTATGCGTGTCGAACTGTAAAGTAACATACCTTGGCTAATAACGGCTGGCAGTTGATAGCAGAGACTCTTGCCACCACCGGTGGACATGACCAACAAAGTGTCTTCGCCTGACAGAACGGCGTTGATCGCCGACAATTGTAGCGGGCGAAAGTTGGCGATTCGAAAGATATCCGTCAGCGCCCGTCTGGCTTTCGCCGACCACGCAAACGTTTCTCCTTCGAAGCATTCGGCGTTTTCAGCGGCCGCGGTTGACCGCAACTCCAGAGTCTTTTCTATCTACACGAAAACTGTGGACGATGCTTACGCTGCGAGTGGCCGATCGCGCTTAAAGGGGCTAACTTCATAAAACTTATGTAAATGTGAAATGTAGATATGTAATTACATTTCTGCATTTACATTCGTTTTGTGAACAAATGAATAATGACAATCAAGAAATGTGATTACATTTCTACATTAACATTAATTTTATGAAACTGACCCCCGAAGGTAGGACTGGCCGGGTGGTCTTTTACAAAATGGCAGATGAGAAGCTTATTTGACGAGAGAAAAGTAAATTGGACAGAATTTAGTACAACTATCAATTGCCCTTGGCGACAATCACATCTTTCTTTTGGACTCAGACTACTTCACTTTTACTTTAGTAGAACACCCCAGGCTACAAACACCATTTGAGGCTCGACCTGTTGTTTTTTCTCCAGCAATTTCCTTCTCTTTAACTTGAGAGTCGTCACCAATTCGTCGATTTTTGCGACCTCGGTGTCGATTTCCATCAACTCAGCGGACAACCGCGAGTTCCCAGACATCTCTATCAATAATAAGTGTATCATGAACATATCAAATTCAGTGCATGTAGTTAGCTGTAAGTTGCGAATAAGCGCTTCAATGGCTTATCACAGCTTTAATAGCATATCAGAGCTCCACAGCGAACTAGTGACACAATCAATATTTTATTAAAGCCGTTTCACGTTTAAATATTTCTGCAAAGGATTGCGAGGTTTCCGAATCGATTGGTCACGTAAAGCCGGTTTCGATTTGTCCAGTAGATGAGCGGCTGGGTTGTATAAGCGATCTTTGCCATTCTTCTTGTTCATGGAATGCAGCTTGCGTTCAATAGCGTTGATTACACACTCGCGATCCTTTCTAAATTTCAGAGTGCTAGAGAAATTGTATGCAAAGAGCAACGATGATAATCTCGTACCGCGTGGCTTTTTCACTCCTGGAAGGATCACTCTGAGAAGACGATGCACACGGCGCAGTCGCGTTGCTCGAATCTTTCTAATAAGTAAGCGCTGTTTTGAAATATGTGCAAAATTCAAGATTTATTCTCACGGAAGGAGCGCTTTGATCTAGCGGTTTTCTATTGGAATAGCGAACAATTGTATTTCTCAAAGATTTGATGGCGCGTAATTGTGCAGGAAGGCCAGAGAACGCGGCGTGGGCTACAGAAGGACTGTCGTATTGAACTAAGGCGAAGCAGTACTGCTTTCCTGACGAACTGGTTGGTATCAGCTCGAATTGTACCACATTGCCCCACTGACGGCAAGCTGACAGCAAGCGGAACCTGAAATATGTTAAAATTAACGACGCCAGTTATCGTTTAACAGCCGATGAGCAGTAAGTTCATGCCAAGTAGGCTAAGTGCTTCATAACCCAGCCAAACACACGTCGCTGACTGAACAAGAAGAAAATCGCTTGCAAAAATGTACGCTTTGGTATTGATCTCCATGTTGTGACTTTCCAAACCCTCATTCACTTCGAATTCATTTCGCACAGGCGATGAATTTCAAGTTTTAGCCGAATCAGACCAAAATTAAGAAAGATATAAACAAGAAAGTGTTGTTTTGCATAGGGCGGGAGGTGTCGCCGATGCATGTCTTTCTGGACAGCGCGCTTTGCAACATGAAATCAATGCATTTGATC
>NIUQ01005434.1:0-10866 GCA_002796945.1 Plectus sambesii
GCATTCAGGGACCTATTTCATAAAACTATCAAGCACTGAGAATTAAAAACACTCAGTCTCAATTCTGCATTGTCATCTTTCAGTGTCAATTTTGCAAATTGCACATGAAATGATGAAAATGCAGAATTGAGACGCAAATAATTTAATTCTCAATTCTTAGCTGTTTTATCAAATTTGTCCCAGGCTGATGCTGAATTACTCTTTAAATCTACCAAGCGCGTGGGAAATTACACAGAAGCGATAAGTATGTTCATTAAAACTTCAACAAACGAAGGTGTCTTCAAAATCGATCCCGAAGCGATTTTCGCAAAAGAAACTTACATCGTCGTGTGGAAATATCTGTCAATGATGTACGAGGGCGAATCGTTGAATGAAACGGGCAAAAATCCATTCGATAATAACGTCGATCAAAATGATGGCACATGGATTGCGTTGAAGACTGTCCTTTTGCCTAACATTGCTGCATTTAATATCACACTGGATCAGTTGAAATCGACATTTGATGGAAAATTCACGAATTTTGGCAGTCAGAAAAATGGTTGGGAACGTGTTTGCCTTATCCAACTTGGAGACGATTATTCACTGAAAACGGATTGTTCGTCGTCCAGCCAGAACATCACATTCATCGGAACCGATCATCTGTGCTTTAAAGTGCATGGTCAGAAGATCGTATACTCTGGAACCATTTTCGGAGGGCCCATATCTCCAACAGTTTCATTGAACGTTGATGACATAAAAGGACTCAAAAAACGCAATCCTTCACTGACGATTGATCTTAGTGGACGATGGACACCACCTGACTTATCAACTGCCACAGAAAGCAACGAGATCTTCGAGTATAAATACGATCAATGGATTACTATTCATACCTCCCTACCAACTGTGATGAACTCCTGGGCTTATAAGAATGGAAAGCGTGTCTGTTCGAACGAATACACATTGACGGAATGCTTTAACGAATGCCGAATTCAGCTAATTCAAAATATGTGTGGCTGCCTGCCTGCAACATTTTCTACACGTGACCAAGACATTAGAAAGGAATTATGCACTTTTGAAAAATACGAGAAATGCCTGAAGTATATGGGGGACGAAGACAGCGAGTGCAAAGCGCAGTGTGTTCCGAACTGCGCAAAATGGAATTATGAATTCGATGTTTTATCTGTTGAGGATGCATATGTGGGACCCGGAGCACTCTTCTCCTGTGATTCATTTTCTTACGTCATTTTTACAGAAATTCCGAAATGGTCATTTGAAGAATTTGTTGGTGCACTCGGTGGCGCGTTGGGCTTATACCTCGGTCTTGACTTTATCATGCTTCTTCAGTTCGTTTTCGATCCGATCTTCATGCTCATTCGTAAATGTATCTCATCAAAAAATGCCGTCGTCAACCCTGAGACTCGTCAAATTCAAGAGAGTACGGGGGTAAAACGTCACCTTGAAAAGTGTCGAGAATTCATTAAAAGACGTATTACAACCCAAGATAACTTACCGCGATCAATGTTTACTACTTATCTAATCGAAAAGTTATTCTGGATAGTGCTGTACGCTGCCGGTGGAATTCACACAATCTACTTATGCTATGGATTGTGCCAGCAATATGTGGATGATCCTATTTATTCTAGCATCATTCTGAAGAATAACAAAACATTCGCATTGCCAAAGCCAACTTTGTGTATGCGTCATTATGGAGATTTTGTAGAAAAACTGAATGAAATAATACTAAACCGTTACAACAATATTAATTACACTGACTTTTTAACGGAATATTTCGATCAAGAAGATGAGACAAAATTTAAGTTACTTAATGTAGCAGACTGGCCTGAGCCTCTTGTAGCAATTGCCTCACAATATTTAGGCATTTTGAATACGGCAGAGGCGAACGGTGTAGCTGCAGCGCCTGTACTAAGAAAGGAATATGACATTATTAACATAGAAATGGTGTACAATGACTTATTTGCACAAATTTCCGGTAAGTTCCCTTAAAAGATTTTTGAGGCGTTTGAAGCACACAGATGTCTGCTATCGCCATTGAGTTTTCAAAAATTGTCCACGACCATCGAAAGTACCATATCAGTGTCCGCAGTGGAATTCCCTTGTCCAAAAATATCCAATAATTGAATTTCAAAATAATTGATCATGTTAAGGAGAGGTTGTTTTTAATTTAGAAATCAAGCAAAAATACAGCTGAAAACTAGCATTCAGTAAGGCTTCTTCTTATTCTGCACGTCTCTTCTTATTTGCTTTTGAATGAGAACGGCACTGTTACCTTCTTTAACATACGATGTTTTCTCACAAGCAATAAATAGAAGGTATTACTCAAGACCTGTTCAATTATCGTTCTTGAGTAGTTTAACCCATGTTCATTGGAATGAGCTTGGAAAGCAAATCGCCCTTACAATTATGGTAACTATCAAAGCATAGACAATATAGAGCAATAGGACCATATCAAACAAAATTTTAGCCAACCTAAAACACTGCTGGAGTGTATCGCAGGGTTTATATGTTTCAAAAACTCGACGAGACAATACTAACGAGACGTCGGCTGTGTAATAGACGTAAGCTTAAGTGATTGAATCAGCAGCCAAGACTCGCAAAGTTCGTTCCGGTTCCCCTAATCTGACTCCCTTGACTCCTTTGCGCGGAAAAATTGAGAGGATCAGATTTACCGAAACGGTTTGTTCACCCCTCTTGACGATTTGGAACAGTCGATTATTGATGCGAATTTCAGCTCGACCTATGAAATGCTCACTGAGTGTATTTAACAATATGAAAAAGCAACTATTATTGTGTGTTTTCGCAGATCGGCGCTCATTTTGCTCATCGCATTTGATTATTAACGATTTTGCTTTGCTTTCAGTTGTGATTAAAAGTGCCTCGTATTTTCTAAGCGAGCTGATGCTATGACCATAACCGTCACGTTGAGAGAGAATATCCTAAAATCAACGCATGTATTTGCTTCGCTAAATTGCAATCGCCAGTAGTCCATATTGCACAAATTTTTCTTAAATAATTCCTTTACTCATAAAACAAGAATACAAAGTTTCAGCTCAATCCTGAAAAACTGGTACAATTAATCAAAAGCAAAGAAATCGATTGAGGCTTTTGTAATAAAATGTTTTCTCTTTTTCAGAATTGACACACTATGATATGAAATATGCAATGGAAAATGTTTTCGAACCATGTCTGATGAAACTAAATGTTTCTGTTGACGAGGTGCGCTTAAAACTGGGTCGTGAAATAGCGAAATTGGTTCGCATGAAAGTAAATTTTGTCAACGCTGATTTTACGGCTATTTCATTCATCAATGAGACAAAACTGACGTTTATTGGCTACTATGATATTTGCTTTCAATTGTCTTTTGATGCTATATTATATTCAGACACACTGGAATACATCGAAGTATCCATTGATACATCCGCAAATCCGGTCACAACTGGTTTATTACACATGGATTTTGATGCTTACTTGACACTACCAAAGTTCGCTAGGAGTTCAGATGATGCTAGTATTTTATATATTGCAATCTCTTCAGGACAAAACAAGAGTTATTCAGTCGGAATTTCAGGACATAGTAAAATGATCTCCCAAAAAAATATAAATGCCGAATGTTCCACAGGTCGTATAAAAGAAGCTTGCCTTGCTACCTGTCGCATTGGCTTAATTCAAGGGTTGTGCAATTGCACACCAATAACTTGGTCAACTTTGCTGAGTTCGGATACAAATTTGTGTACTCTATCAAAATACGGCGAGTGCCTGAACTATAATACAAGCGAAGATCTTGAATGTAGAGAAAAATGTGCTGTGCCATGCGAACGGTACAATTTCTTCTACGAGGAAACATCGACCTTTAATGAAACGGTCTCTAAGCTACATGGCTCTGCTCATTTACGATTTTATGTGAAGGATTTTGCTTATATTTTATTCGAAGATCTACCCCAATGGACTTCTAGTGACTTTCTCGCTTCACTTGGAGGCATGCTTGGCCTGTGGTTAGGCCTAAATATATTTACAGTAGCCAACTTTTTTATTATTATCCCTATATCCTCCCTTGTGGGCCTTTGCGTACGCACGAAAATCGCGCAAAAGTTAATGACTCATATCAGAACGTACAGTGAAGGGCGCATTGGAGTCTTTTCTAGCACACCTGCGGGACAGATTCTTTGTCGATCCTGTAATTTGGATAATCAAAAGCTTGCAAAAAAATTAACTATAAAAAGGATTGTAAAAAATATTCTAATCACTATATATTATCTTGGTGGTATTCTTTTAACCTATCAAATGTGTGCAGACATTATATATAAGTACGGCACTGACACTGAATCTTCATACGATTTAACGGAAAATCGCACAATAAAGTTAATTTCTAATCCAAAGGTTTGCATGCCCCATTCTTTCAATAAGAACTTATGGCCTCTTGACCAGACTGCAGACGATTATTTTAATGAAGAAATGATTCAGTTGTTTCGCGATTTTATTACAAACAACGATAGTCAATTACTTGAAGATACGACCTGGCCAAAGCGTTTCTTGCGTATTGCCATTTCTTTTATTGCATTTAGCGGAAAATACGAAAGAATTGAATGGAATCCACAGGGTCGCGAATCTGATCACGGCCAATCACTGTCGAGTTCACAGTTGCAGTTATTCGAAGTCATCTTTGTGCATATGGATGCGACCAAAACGAGCATTAACGATTTGATGCAAAAATGCGGTCGTGTAGTTTGCAGAGCTGACAACATTACGGTTCGGCATCAACTAGGCAACGACTCGTTTCAGAGTCTCGAAATCAGTGAGACAACTTACATTGACGAAACCACTATTTGCTACAGATTACCATTTAAAGAGTTCAGTTCACTTAGTGAATATATCGAAATTAATGTTAGTCTTGTTCGATCTGACATAAAAGAAACTTATTTGTCAGAAATGGAGAAACATGTTGCTGATGGTTGGCCGTACGTCGGAGGCACCATCAGATCGTATAGCACGCTACCGCTTTCATTTTCTATGAAATTAGGCGAAAGCGTGAGTACTTCGTTAAAAATCGATGTTGAGTACAATTCACTGAAAATCTTCAATGGCATTCAAAGGTGTTCTGACGCAATTTCACAGGAAGACTGCAAAAGAAATTGCAAATTTCAAGCGATTCAGCAACTGTGCAGCTGTTCCCCATTGAGCTTGTCAAATACTAGCGATGATGCTCTCAAACGCTGCTCTGTGGATCAATACAAAACATGCTTGCCATTAATCTTCAACGTATCTGAAAAGTGTATGTCCGAATGCCTTCGTCCATGTAAAGGCATTCGTTTCATTAAGAATAATATCCTCTTAAATGTGATTAAACCCCATCAAGCAAATCTGATAATTCGAATGAGCTCTTTCAAATTTCCTAAGGTAAATGAAAGTCCGAAGAGGACATGGAGCGAGTTTCAAGGAGAAATCGGTGGAGTCCTTTCGTTATGGATCGCATTTGATGCTCTTATTATTGTTAACGTGCTTTATACGATTATCAGATTAATTTTGCGATTATACTGCGTGATGGGGCGCTTCAAACAAAAGCGTCTAAGCGTTGCACCAGCGACATGAGATTTATTCCTGTATGTACCATTGAAAAATGTTCTACCAAAATTATATATTGTGGCTGTACTGATGTTCGTCAGCGTATACTGTGAGAAATTTCTCGTTACAAAAAATACGATACATTGTTCACTACAGTGGAATTCCTTAATAGCGGTATTTAGTTAATACCGCTTAAAATTTACCGATCGCCCATATACCGGTATAAAAGATTTCCATTGGTATTGTAGTAGAAACCCTGCAGTCGCCCTACTACGTAACGCATGTCGCTCATTGTCGATTGCAAACAACGCTCGATCCCCTTCTGCTTCAATGCGTTCAGTATTATTGAGAGGCTCTTAGGCTGCCGAAGCGATCGCCTTCGATTCTTCGTAACAAATGTTCGATTACAAATGAAATTGTTTATCAACAAATGCTTCACAGAGAAAATTAAGCCAACGCAATTTTCAGAAAGCGACAGATATGCAGCAGTCATATGAAAGACTTCAGTGCGGTAACAACTCAAAAGATATGAATGCAGAACTCAATGCTCACCAGACACTGCTCGATTAACAGAGGACAACAACTAGAGATCGTTTGTCAACGATTCCCCCCCCCTTATTCGAAAAACTGTCAAGTAGCCTCAAAAAGTTGTACACAGCTCAGTGAGATCGATGAATGAGGAATCATATATAGAGGGAGATTGCATAATGAAAAAAGGGAAAACTAATAACAAAAGTACATCAAAAATCTCGCAGCGACAGACAATGGGTAGTCTCTTCTGGAAATCTGCTGATGATCAAGTCGAAAATCATCGGATCCCGTAGGATTCGCTGTAGAAGACGGCGATCCTCGGAGAACGAAGGCGTGGTGGTGGAAGCAGCGGCGAATGCCGAAGGAGACCGTAACGCTACGCCGCTCGACTGAAATACGTGCACATCGATTCGACGCGATCGCGCTGCTATTAATGTCTTGCCATTGTTGTGTTCGTCGTCGACGCCGCATCCAAGATACGCAATTGGTACATCGGCGGCGGGGCGGCGAAAAAGTGTTGACCGTACATCGGCGACATCGGCGGACCGTGCGGGAAGGCGGGCAGATGAGAGGGCGGCGGAGGCTGTAGATCAACGTTTTTACAGACGCGCATAATGCATGGGCTCGCTAATTTCGGGAAATTTCGGTCACCCCTAGCCGAAAGAAATGTACCGTATATTGTTTTAAGTTATATATGACAAACTGATTGTGAATCGTTTCTGTTCATAGTGTAATTTCCTTACCGCTAACCAGCTTGCCATAGATAGCTGAAAATCGTATACATTCCTTTCGGCTAAAGGCGATCAGAATTCCCCTTTAAGCAGAGCACGCGATAAAAAGCGGGCAACAGACTGACCATTGCGTAGCCAGCGAAGCCCGGCGATCGAACGAACATCATCGGTGGAGGCGGCGGCATGCGAGCGTAACAGAAAAATGGCGGCGGCGCCGTCACAAAAGGTCGAAAGTCTCCGTGCTGCTCTTTGTGCTGCTCTTCGTGCTGCTGTACGTGTCCTTCTACGTGTTGTACCTCGTGTTGCAGTACGTGTCTTTTTAAGTGTTGCTCTTCGTGTTGCTGTATGTGTCCTTCTACGAGTTGCTCTTCGTGTTGCTGCGAGTCGGAGGCCTCCGCTCGCGAAGGCGGTCGAGATCGATGGAAATTCGTCGACGAGGCAATCTCGCCAACCTCCGAAACGGATCTCTCCACAACCGCGACTGCAGGCGCCTTTGGTGAGCAGCCAAGGCGTGCGGAACAAACCCTTGGCGCTTCACTTTCGTCGACCTTTTCAAACTGCGACCTTTGCCGACGAGATGAGAAACTCGAGAAGGGAACTCCAGCAGCGCGACGCTGAAAATCATCGTCAGCGATAATCGAGACGATCCGATTAGTAATTATAAGAGCGTCAGGTAATAATCATGCTTATTTAAAATCCTAGATAAGTTGAAGCACGAATGCGTGACACTATACCGTATACTTTCATTGTGCTATGGTTATCATAATATGTGCGAGTGTCCACTTCTCTCTACTCAGGGTCGATCCCGATATATAGTTAAGTTAGCTCGACTCCTAAGCCTCTACATTATAAGGACAGAACAGAGAGTAACCAGGAGCTGCGGAGACGCCGATGTCGATCGTTTTACACTGGGATCGCCATCCAGTTCACCACTCGACAAGCTGCTGTTGTCCTCAGCAATTTGCGAAAGCTCCGTTATCAGTTCCTCATCTTCGTGCAGTTCTTCGACAATATTGCGGTACTCGTCCGATCGCGTCGAACGATGCGCGCTGGACGGTACTGGACTTGAAAATTCGTAGGCGAGCAAGCGCTCCTCCAACAAGAATGAACGCTGATCGTTCGACACTCTGGCCCCGCATTCGCCAATCTGACCGTATACATAGTTCAGTTTTGCAGCAGTCGGTGCAAAGCAAGCTGAACTCTGACCTCTTCAACGTCATTATTGACCGTTTCAAAATTGCACTCGTCGTAGTCCAATTCTTCCGACGGCGTGTCGAGCTCCGATTCTCGCAGCGACAGTTGATCGTCATCGGCCAGTTGGTCGAAACAACAAATTTCCGCATTGCGAGATGGCGAAGTAGTCGACGCCTGAATAACGGAGTCATACACAATGCAGCGAATAACTGACAGTACAGCAGCTACCGCAGCAGCAGAAAGAGAAGCTGGAGTTTCATCAAGTACGTCCTCGAAGTCGATTAGCTCCAGTTCCTTTTCCAAGTCGTCCACAGCAATAAAGTCATCTTGCGAATTCGAATACCGTCTGCTGCTCGTCGTTGACCGACCAGACGCCGACGTCCCTTTCTCTTCACACCGCCAGTCTATCTGAAATGCATTATTATTCCATCCACCTCCTATAATTTACTCTAGTTTCATCAATACGTTATAAAGCTATTTTAAGGCCAAATCAGGCGCCAAGTAGGGCTAATGAGTTGGTGGAAACTGGCAGTGTTTCGAAGGGACACGTGTCGATTGAAGGTAATTTTTTGAGAACTGAGGGGGAGGGGGTCTTAACCAGCCACAAGTATCTCAAATAGTCTACAACTAGCAAACAAATAAGCCAAATAAAAACAAACCATTGGTCGAAACTTTGCATCCAATATTGGATGGCGGTGATTTGGGCTGAGCGACGTTGGATGAAGAGGAGTGACCTGAAATTTGAAAAATAAAGAAAATCAAAAATAAAGAAAAAGAACGAACCAAGATCGCGCGCATTTCGGACGTTTTACATCTGTTTTGCTGATAGGCGGTGACTCGGACGAGGGTTCCGATGGATAAATCCACGAAAACGCAATCGGGCAGATCCATGAAGGCGAAGAAAATCTCGCTCTGTTTCCGGAAGGAGATAAAGCCCGCGTTGTTGGTGGTCAAGTGAGATATTTTGGCTTTTTCTATTGTCAACAGGACGTTCGTCGTAGCTGGCAGGTCAGTTGCCTCCAAATGGTAGACATTCCAGGGACAATCTGAAAGTATAGATGTTAGGGTTTGAGGCAATAATTTAAGAATGAGATGAACGATCGTACAGTAAGAGAAAGGGGAGAAAAAGTGAAAAGAAGACCCAACACTCGCTGCGAGAACAGACAATGAGTATGAGAACTGGCTGGATAAGGAATCGTGGCGTATCACTTGAGATCACAAACCCACCGTACCCCCTGACAAACTCTTCTTAAGCTGAAACGTTTATTTCAGTGATGTTCACGGGCCGGCCTGGGCCGAAAAGTCAGCTGCGGGCCGGGCCGAAAAATCTCGGCCCACAGCCTAGCCAATGTAGCTGAACTATTTATTTACAACGCGTCGAAAATGGTACACCATGCGGATAGCCTCTTTGACCGGCGCGCGAGAGTTCTGACCCTGTTTAAAGCGATCAGTAGNAGCGAAAAGAAAGGTCGATATATCAGTGTCCTACACTTATAGCTTAATAGTAATATCTTACCGATCCTACACGGGCAGCAAGATATGTCATCGGGCCCGGGCCGGGCCTGAAAAATCTCATTCGGGCCGGGCTTGGGCCGGGCCGAAAAAAAATGTCACCGGGCCCGGGCCGGCCCGTGAACATCACTGGTTTATTTAAGTAAAAACAGGGAAGGCCGCCGAAGCGACAGAAAGACACCAAAATAAAGCAATGTTAGCGCCGTGCATCGATCAATTGCATCATTACCTTCGTATTGCCCACCGAAGTAGGCGCGGAAGCGAACGACGGAGAAAACGGGCAGAGAGCGGACGTCGAAATCGCCAAAGTCGTACTCGGGATCGTTCCGCGCGGAAGACATTCGTCCGATGCGATCGTTCCAGAAGTAGCACTTTTGCCCGTCCACCGACTTGTTGCATACCAGCGCCGTGCCTTGCGCGTGCAATTTGCGCTGCAAAGGTAAGTAGACAGAGGCGTGCGTGGTCGACATTTTTCGATCAGAATTGAAAAAAATTAAGATTTGGTCTTGTAGCAATAAGTTAATAGTATGAAGGCCGGAGCGAACGGGCTCAATCTAGCTTTCGATACTAAGCTTGTTACGATGTTCCCTTTGGGCCGAAATTACTGTGATGTCTCGGTTCACATTACCCCGCCCCTTCTCTACAAAATGTACAGTATGTAATTATAATGTCAGTGTATGTTTTGCGTGATCCTGAAAAGGTATATATTGTAATCCAGTATGCCTCTATCTCGCTTCTCTATAGTAAAGTGACCTATTCTATTGTGTCTCCCCAGAAGAAGATCCTAACATCACAATTATTAATAAAAATGTTGACAATAGAAAGCGATTGATACCGTGGCACGGTCGAGCCAGAGGTGCACATCGTTCGGTTCCACCGTCGCCGTCGCTCGACGTAGTTTCTCAGCGCGCCAAATGCACGTCAGCCGGCTTGTCGGCGCCTGCGGACGGACGTCGTAGACCAGCCAATCGCCGGCCGAAAGACGCGATTCCTTCGAGTCGTCGCAGGTGCTCCCCACTCGTCTTAGCAGCGCGTGCGCCAAGCCGACTTCCTCCAAATAAATCAAGTCACTACTGATACGATCCTACATTGATCACCTAACAACCTTCGCGAAGAGAAACGCTTCGTCTTCAGACGCGCAGATCACAAGGCCCAGCACGCCGACGATCAGTTCGCGTTGACTGCTCGACGGAATGCTGCAGAGACGCGCCTTCTGCGTCCTGATGGGACAGCGAAGCGGTCTCGGCGCCGGGCGATGCGCGATGCTCGGCGATCGGTCGCGGGTGCGGTTCGCTCGCACGGCCACTCGCTTGCAGCCGTCCTCGGCCTGCGCCAGCACCAG
>NIUQ01005435.1:0-10801 GCA_002796945.1 Plectus sambesii
GAAGAGACCCAACTCGAAGACCGACTTGCGCGTCGAGCGGCAGCTCAGCGCGTTCCACATGTCGAAGAAGACGAAGCATGTGAAAGTCATCGTCGTGTCTCGCGGCGTGACCTTATTGTCATCCGCCATCTAAAAAACCATATGATTTTAGCTACTGTACTTAGTATAGTGCATTACTGTTACTGCAGTTACTGTATAAAGGAAATTGTATACAGTGGAATTCGCTTATACCGGTTTCAGTTATAACAATATTTATTTTATACTGGTTAGGATTTTCAGTCCCAAAGCGTACTTTCCCATGCATAAAAGTTCGGTTATACCAGTATTTCGCTTATACCGGTCAAAAGTTGCCGGTCCCCTCGGTGACCGCTATAAACGAATTCCACTATATTCCTTTCACCTAGAGGTAACCGCAGTTCCCCTTTAGAGAGTGTAGCTCAGACTCACCTCCATATAGAAGACCCAAAGGGTGCCTGTGATGATGATGGAGGCCGAGAGGAGGATGTTAGTGATTAGCGCGCGGGTGATCATGGGCTCCTTGACGTTACGCGGCGGAAGCTTGATGATGTCCTTGTCGACCGGTTCGACGCCCAAGCTGAGCAAACAATTTCGCATAGTAAAGACGAGGGAAAGCGGAAGAAAGTGCGCAGTTGAAAGGATAAGTGGACGATACGTCCTATCCAGCCGGACTGCGTTAGAACACGCCACACGCACATGAACAGCATACCGTAGTAAATCAACGCATGTACGTGTGGCGTGTCCGGACGTATACCGGCCGGATGAGGCGGTATGTGAACGATACGCCCCACTCTTCCGGATTGCGTTATTACACACCATACGCTCATGCACAGGATAGGGTAACAAATCAACGCATGCGCGTGTAGCGTGTAATAACGCAATCCGAAATGTGAGGCGTACCATCCCGTACGATGAGGCGTACCTTCCCGTACGGTCGAAAGAATTAGAGTCAACTATTACCTTTGAGCCGGAGGGCCATCCATTATTATGTTAATCCACAGGATCTGCATCGCATTCAGCGGATTCTCGAAATGAAAGAACGTCGCCAGTGCGATGAGGGACAGAGCCGCCACGCTTCTGAAAGCGGCGAGAAGTGAGAGTGTTTACATATCATATTGTGAAAATGTTTGGATTATTTACACCCCTTATAGTAGCAAAACCATTTTTTCAAAATCTATTTTCAGGAGTTGAAGATGTGCTTGGAATAATTTAAACAAGTCGGCACGGATTAGGCGATTCTCGACTGATTTATCATCAGTTGGATGTCTACGGTTAAAGAAGAATTTCAGTTCACGTTTCGTTCCAAATATATATGCTTCTCAGCGATTTACAAAGATCTTGAAAGTGGAAACGCTGCTATCCTCTCGACCTGAACGAAACCAGCATCGACGCTCAAAACAGAAAGCGAATCACTGCCTCGTACACTTACAATTTTCTTATTTATACAAAAGCTAGCGGAGGCGTACGTACGTACGAACAGACAGATCAGATGTAAATCCCGCATTTTACGATGGCAAAAACGAATAAAGCATTACGTGCTGAGCTGAAAGCGAACAAAGTTGCGAATGTTGTGGAAGATGCCTTTGCCCTCCTCCATAGCGGCGCGGATGGTGTAGAAGTCGTCGTCGAGGAGAATCATATCGGCAGCCTCCTTGCAGACGTCCGTCCCGGTGGTACCCATGGCGATGCCGATGTCCGCCTTCTTCAGGGCAACGGCGTCGTTCACGCCGTCGCCCGTCATTGCCACCACTTCTCCTATATTCTGTAGTGCCTGAAAAATAAAAATCCATTTCTCTTCGCCATTCGCAAAACTTTTCATGGAGAATTTCCATCCCCTCTTCCTACCTCACAACTTGCACTACCGTTGATTTCAGTTAGCAAAATATGATGAAACTACTTAGTGGTATGGTTATTATGATTTAAATCAAAATAATTTGCGATCAGCTAATCATGCGCAGCTATTAGCAATCTACGATACTTAACCGAGAGCAAGGGGTGACCACAGTTCCCGTTTAATAGAGGTGCAAACAAGTTTTGCCGGGATGTAAATAATGCCAACTTTAATGCCATCAGAATCAAGCAAGACAAGAGCGAACTTTCACACCGATCATATTGATGAATGATACTGTATTCGCATCACGACAAATTCGCGCCAAATGCAGCTTGCAGGGGGAAACAGTAGTTAACGCACATTTTTCACTGCATTTTAGGTAAAGTTGGCTTACTTTGACGATCTTGAGCTTGTGCTTGGGTGCGGCGCGGTAGAAAACGGACACGTCTCTAATAATGTGCTCCAGTTCGTGAACGGACATATCGTCAACTTGCTGGCCCGAAAGAACGCTGTCTCCCGGTGCGTACAGTTGCAAGCGAGAGCCTTAACAGTTCAGCATAAGAATAATATTTGTGATAAAGAGCCGAATGGAAAAAGTTTTAGGATTGGTTAGTTAGAGGTCATCGATCACGACTGCTCGTTCGTTTATGGACAGAGACCATTCAGTAGTGTTAACACTTGGGATGGAAGCAAAATGTTATTGGGCGCCTTAAGCACAATAGTGCATAATTAAGTTTACAATATCTGTACTTTTATGATTTAATCTCTTTGTTTGGTGGAAAGGTGTACAGTAAGAACCGCAACACGTGCTTACTATGCTGAATAACAGTTTGAATAGCATAGCTCGAAAGTATAGACATGGCATAATTCTGCTTTAAGTCCATTTCAAAATCGGTAAAGCGAAAAATAGCTCACCAATACTGCAAGCGGTCTCCATCGCATCGCCGGTGATCATTTTGACCTGTACACCGGCGAGCTGGACAGTCTGGATTGACTCGCGAGCGCCGGGTCTGGGCGGATCCATAATGCCGACCATGCCTGCGTAGTTGAGATTCTGCAGTGTCCGGCCAGACGCCAATGCCAACACTGAATTGTTTTTTGGTTAGTCAATAGTACTCACGACTGCGCTGCATAATGCGTTCAGTAAAGTACCCCACAGCTGTTCTTAAACAAAACATACAATAGCGATTTGCATATTTACATCATTTTCTCTTTACTATAAACACATTCAAAATTAAAGACGACATTTTTCAAGTCAAATAAGTATTTAAATATTATTTTTGATATGAAAAACGTCCTCTCTGAATTAGAAAGCGCCCAAATTAAAGTGGAATGAGTATATTTTGTACTGGTGTTCCTAGTTCAGAAAACAGCCAAGTAGTCAAACCTCTGAGCCCGGACGAGCCGAGGCGTTGCGCTTCTCGCAGAAAGGCGTCCTTTTCGTTGCTGCCCAGCTGGCGGACGGCTCGGCCGTTCTCCAAGTAGCCGGTACACATATCGAGCACGCGGTCGACCGCTCCTTTGACGAAGTACTCGCTGAAATCGCCGGTGGATTCGGTGGCCTGCAAAGTACCACCGTTTGACAAAATGCCAGTAAATATACGCGCGCTATTTCCTACCGACGGTCGGAGGGGCTCGCATTGAAGGGCCATATATTTGGTATCAGAGTTGAACGGCATCTCTTTGAGCCGCCGATAGTGACCGCGACAGGAGTCGAGCTGAGTCTGAAAATAACAATGAAGCTTGCGATTAGTCGCTCAATCATCCAACTACTTTCCAATAGGCTATACGATATGTAACGCGAAAGGAAACACTCACGTCGCCGCGACTTTACCCAATATACCCACCGCGAGAATCTACGAAAGCTATTTCCAAGAATCAACTTACTTTCATTCCCAAGACAATCAAAGCGCCTTCGGTCGGCTGACCCAATAGGGTGCCGTTTTCGCTTATCGATGAGTTGTTGCACACACAGCCAATCTAGAAGCAAACATGATGATAAAAACAAAACATTGCTGGCTATTCGCCAAAAACCAACCTCAATTACACGGCTGATCGACAAATGCGAATAGCCCATCACAGCTTCATGATCAACAGTACACAATCCTCCCAGAGGGTTGTAGCCGACGCCCGACACCTAAAAGATGTCAAATTAGGCGAATAATTGCAAGCAGCAAAATGACAAAGAAACATATAAAGAAGCGCGCAATGTTAAACGAAGCCAAAAATTGCAGCGTAAGGCTTCGAACATAATCGAAAAATTGTAGGTGGAGTGGGGATTGAGTTAATCATGCGATTCACAATTCTTATTACTTTTCTTCACTTTGAATAAGAAAAATTAAAACGAGATATGATATAAATAAGAAGAAAGTAATAAAACTAAAACAAGACATACTACAATTAAAAACAGAAAACAAATAGTACCTCTCCACGAGTGCCATCGGAGGCGACGACGACGCAGGCAGTCATTTCGTTTTTAGTGAGCGTGCCGGTCTTGTCGGAGCAGATGACGGTGACACACCCGAGCGTCTCGACGGCGGGCAACTTCTTGACCACGGCGTGTCGACTGGCCATTCGCATCACGCCGATCGCTAACGTAACTGCCACAACTATCGGCAGACCCTCTGGGATGGCCGCCACTGCCAAACTAAAATTTAACTGCTATTTTCACTTTTTGCTGTTTAGGCCAAATTTGCCGACCAGTGACAAGACATCTTATGCTGTATAAGGTAAGCTGCTTCGAAAGTCGATTGCGCTTCTTTCTATCAATTTATACACGTAAAATCAAGAAACGACTATCATTCTTGGTGAAAAACGGTGTTCAAATACCGAAAAGCGAGCGAGTTTTTCCTGTCTACCTAGCCAGACGCGCCGTTTTATTGTGGTATATCATGCATAAGTATTCGTAAATAGCGTGTCAATATTTATTGTTCTACAGTCGTGATATCTTCGTGATTACCTGCTTCACTACGACTTCTATTAATGATCAAATTAATCATGAGCGCAGTTTAAACATCACTTTTGAATAATAAAATTTTGAAAGAAGTTAAATATGAAGAAAATGAAAACTGGAATGATAAATAATGACGCGCTATTGACGGCCCCTGCGAAACACGTGTCTATGAGAGAGCCACGGTGCGATATCAGATCGCTCCAAGGTATATGTCACCTTACCTTTCATGCATTCGACAAATTTTTCGTCGAATAAAAAATATACGATGAATCATCGAAGGTTTTACGCGCGCAATAAAAAATTGCTGGATACAACAAAGACACGTATGATCTTTTAAGGTATAATATAGTTGCACTGGTGAAATAATTGTGGCAGGTTTTACGAAGACTTACCAATATGTTCAGATTGTATATAATACTTTCTCGTCGCAATGCCTGTAAATCTGACCACAATTATTTAACCAGCGCAACCATATTATGCCTTTGGGCATCACCAATGCCTCTGCTTTAGCCGCAGCTGTCGGGGCGGTGGTACTGCTTGCAAGCGGGGCAAATAAAGAGAAGTTAAGAACTAACCTGACACCAATAGTAAACATATCAAGGACATTTCTGCCCTGAATGAGTCCAATAACAAATATAAGTCCGATGATGCCAAAGGAATAGAAAGACAGTTGAGTTCCCAAATGATCCATACTCTGTTGCAGCGGTGTCTTTGGTGCCTGAAAAGCATGGTCAATTTCCAAGCATTATTATAGTCATACCTTTATAAGATATATAAAATTTCCACTTTAATAAGAACATTCTGTCAAACAAACAGGACATTTTCCATGTTTATTTGACTTGAAAAATGTCCGTTTGATTTGAAAAATGTCCTCAGTGAAATGGAAAGTGCCCTTATTAAAGCAAGCTGGTTTATATAATAGTTACAATAAGTGTTAATATAGATAAATATGTAAAATAAAATATTAATATGATAATAAAAATATTCGAGTAATCGATCACCTCTTCAGCTTGCATCATCCCGAACACCTCGCCGAACTGCGAATGAATTCCCGTTCCGATGACGATACCCTGAAACAAACAACAGTAGGAAAGATTGTAGAGAAAATATACGCGCCGCAATTCTGTTTCACCTTCTGCGCGAACTGTTTTTCTAAAATGCGCCCCCTTGCACTGGGTTTATTCTCACAGTGCTTTCAAGGAGCAAGAAATGGAAGTGGAAACATTATTCGATGAAAGATGCAACCCAATTTTTATTCGGGCTCTCAAAAATAAGCTTTTTTAGCCATTTTACAATCATCTTGTTTATATCCTCAAATGGCAACTCCGGTCAACTCCAACTCTGGAACAACCATAATATATTTCTCATAGTTAGGTATGACAACGCTGTTTAGCGATCATCTACAAACAGTATGAAATGATCCTATTCGCAATCAGTTAGTTATAAGCAGCTAAATATAATTTACAATACAAGGCCACAGGTGGGGATGACGAGAGTTCCCTTGTAATTAGCCTAAAGCTTCTGCTCTCTCTAGGCTTAGAAGATGCCAATTTTTGAGAAAATGAGATGATACCTTGGCTCGGCCGCATCGCACGAGGGTCCCCATGAAAGCGACATTCGTCAGTTCTTCAATATGACTGTTACTGATCGTGCGTTTCAGCGCCGGCGTCGTCTTGTGTTTCGGCTCTGTTTCGCCGGTGAAACTCGACTCGTCTATTTGAATGTCGATGGCCTAAAAAGCCATTTTGCATGCAACGACTATGTCATCAAATGAGTGTCGATGAATTGACCTATACGCGACATTCCTTCCACGGTACTGAAGCACCGATGGGATGTACCGCAGCATAAATTTAAATAGCGCGCAGATCTTTGTCGGACCAGTGTGACATATCAGGTAAATCGAGCGGAAAGGACGCCCAATTATCAAGAATTAATTACATCTCTCTAGATATTCGCGATCAGGTCGTCGCAGGGTAAAACTGAAGCATAAATTCTGACTTGACAAAAAAGGTTAATTGAATTTTCCGCCTAAAGCTTGTCGCTGCGAAACCGAAACGTAGTTTTCTTGACCGACGAAGAAATAACAAACGTAAAGGTTTTGAAGATCGTGAGAACTTACCTCGATCAACCGCAAGTCGGCAGGAACACGGTCACCCATGTTGACCACAACAATATCACCGGGAACGAGCTCCCTGGCAAGAAATTGCACGTCCTGTCCATCGCGAATACTGAAATATTTCCACTTTAACCACTTCTTATAGCATTTATTTTAAAAGTGTGGCGGTCTCTTACAATACATCTCCCTTATTCTTAATTTTTCTGATATTACTATGATAAATGCTAGATCGATGTACTATCGTGAGAGAAATCGTTTGCATAGAACACTGCTTTTCGCCGAAATTTGAAAAAGCTATAGTGGTAAACAAATTGCACGGCATACTGTGATATGAGAGGATTATTATATATTCATAAAACGAATAGCCAAATGAACAAACCATCGAGCGGCGGGCGGGACAAGTTTCTTAAGTTTCTCGAGGGTTTTCTCCGAGCGGTACTCCTGAACGAAGCCGACGGTGACGACGATGACGACGGCGACGGCAATGCTGATCGCATCGTCCACCTGGCGCATCAACACGGACACTGCCGCGCTCGCAAGCAGCAGTAAAATCAACGGATTCTTGAACTGAAATAGGAACGGAAGTTTCCATTTGAACTTTTGTATTTGCGCTTGTCAGAGCTGAACAATTGTGATAGGTTTTACATGTACTTTCATTTTATTTTATTTATGTCACTTTCCACCTTAAATTGAACGAATCGAACATTTCCTAGATCAAATTGGATTCCTTATTGAGTTATTTTCAAAGAAGATGTTCAATTTAAAAGTGAAGATGGTACAAATCAATAATTCGTTGGGACAAAAAACACGGTCGCTTGAAAATACCAAAAGTACGCAAAACATCCTCCTATCATAGAATAATTCGCGAACTTGACACCCTTTTTAGTGTCACATTCTCTGCGATAGTGGCGAACGAGCGCACCGCAACCACTGAGGCAGACAAATTATACGCTCCCTTGTAAATTCGCTGAATTATATTAAGGTCCGTGTAAAAGATGCGGCGGAACTCCTCAGTGCACTCCGAAACTAACATTAAACGCTTGGTAAAAGAACTCGCGCGACGTAGATTTTTTGCGACAGAAAAGGCGTCGAACTACTTCAAAAACTTGGTCAACGATCGATTGCGACCGAATGTCTCTAGAGTTATTCGGGCAGTCGGCGATTTCGGGCTCCCGGCTGAATGCCTCGTCAGAGTAACGCTCTGTAATTGCCTCATTGGCTTAGGCTTTGGCTTAGTTCAACGACTCGTGGATTTCGTAGCGCATAGGTGACGAATTAGGAATGCATTCTTAGTAATCGTAGAACAAGCTCGGCCGCCTTCTCGAATATTCCATGAATATCCGACAGCAAATAGCTCAGCGCTAGACAACACAACCGATCGCTGGCAGGTTTCCAATGGGACCCAATTCAAGCGGCCCTGTCAGTGTCATTTGGAGAAACAGCTATAGACAAGAACACGGAAACTACTTTCATAGAGGTGAAATACTAATCGCGATCATTTTAATCATGAAAACTCCACTCGTGAAAAAAAAAGTAACGCTCAAAAAATCACACCTGGTCCAAATATTTCATAAAACCTAATTCAATCATGAAAAGCAACGCTCTATAACCCGGACTTGCTATATAAAGAAATAAAGCAACGTTCGAAAAAACCGCACCTGATCCAAATATTTCCTCCAAAGCGGGTCATGAGACTCGACGTCGAACTCATTGTAGCCGTTGAACTGTCTGCGACGGTTAGCCTCCACAGTGGAGAGGCCAACATTGACGTCAGTGTGGAAGATATCGGCAATTTCGTCGACCGACCGGGCACCGGCGTCGTTTACTCGCATACACTCAATCATTGCGTTTTGTTCACTCATCGACGACGACGCTGACATTCTCCGGCCCGCCAATCGCGAGCCCTCACTGTGCTGAAATTGACCACACTGTTATTGCCTCAAAATTAATCGATCACGACGTGACTTCGATCCTTTCGTCAATGACAGCCATATTGCCACGCGCTACGCGACGAATCTATAGTATTTTTACTTTTAATTAGATACTTTTCTTTCAAGGAAATTCAATAGTGTCTAATTTGGAAATAGTCTCCTTCAAAAATTTGATTTTGTGACAGATTGCAAATGAGTTAATAATGCATAATTGTTATACAGCATGCATTCTTAATAATATGCCAAGCAGGACAAACTCCACGCACTAGCGTTGAATTTTTAAAAATTCATTAGTTTTATAATAAAGATTGGCTGTCATTTTCGAAACAATCGCGAGCCACACGTGGCGAAAAATGTCTGCAACATTCGCCCAGCACAGAGAAAATATAGTTGGTCTAATTTTGGTAGAGCAAGCTAAATTGTTTGAAAAGAAATGCTGAGATATAAATGAAATGTTCAAAATTTGCTTGAGCGTTTCTTAACAGCAGACATAGCGAAAGTAACAAATGATTGCTCGCTTGAAATTGCACTGAAAATGCCATAAATGATATAGTGTTGGTAGTGCACCGATCAGCACATCAGATAAAGCAGTATATTGACAAAATCATCAAAAACATAAGCTCATGCAAGGGGCAAAAGGGCGAGCAATGGAAAGCAAGCGTAGAGGCAGTAGGGAGGTACAGTAGAATTCGTTTATACCGGTATTTTGCTTATACCGCTGTTCCACTTATACAGTCGACTCTCGATATAACGCTACCCCTCGGGACCGGCCCCAGGTGGCATTATAGCGAGGTGGCGTTATATCAAGGTTCATTTTGCTTTAGTTTCTTTTACGGCCAACCAAATCGGGGCCAAAGTGGCGTTATATCGAGAGTCGACTGTACCGGTAATTTCGGCCAGTCCCCCCAAGTAGCGGTATAAACGAATTTCACTGTAATAATAATCCACAGAGTAGCGTCGGTAGTTTGCGTGCAGTAGAGCATGGACTGAATTGAGCAGCGGTGCTGCGGCTGTAGCAAAAGCGGCGAGTTGCGACATGGGGGAGCGGGAACTGGACAAAAAGTCAGACCGTCGGACATACTGGAGGATGTACTGACGGACGAGCGCTGCCGTCTGCGCCACTATACACATCGATGGCCAAATTATGCTTGAGTTTGGCGTCCATTGAGCCAGACCCGACCTGAAACGAAGAGCAGGCATGGAAGGGGAGAGGGTGGAGAGGGTGGAAAGGGGAGGGACAGGTCAGTGCAGGCAGAGAGAGCGATGGTCTAGGCGAAATCTCGTTGGCTTCAGAGCGCTGTCTGCAGCTGAAGCGCTGGCTTGTGTCCGCTCGCTTGGCGGTCGATAAAAAAATGCACACGCGCCCCGCGCCCGTATGCTCAATGTGGCGCAAATTATTAGCGATCTGGCGGAATTATATACCAACCCACTGCCATTCGTCGCGATTGAACGAATCCGCATCCCGCTCTCTATACATTTCTTTCCGAGCGTTTCGTGGCGGTCCACGTCGTTCATAATTTAGCTCCCGTCGCTTTTACAAATGCACCTCTATTGAGCCTTTTATTCATGCCTGTCTCATTGATCTGTTGATGCGCGCGATATTCAATCGCGTCGTTGCTATATCATGTCCGCTTTACATTCCAGATTTTCGAATCATATTCAGTGCGCATATTACTTCAGTTTAGTTCACGTTAGAAAACTGCCTGATCTTCCACAATTCTATCTGATAACAAAATTCAGGCTTTCGAATTTTAAAAAATCCTCCTTCATATTATCCTAATATTTGTTATTTTGATAATAATTATATAAACTACGTATTGCAGTCGATTTGAAAGATGTGTCCAATTTTATAGGGAAAGCGTCAGATTTAAAAGTGGAAATGATATAATCAACGACCATCCAAGGCAAATGGGACTGGCGACTGCAGTGGATGGGTTATATTCACAATTTTG
>NIUQ01005436.1:0-10808 GCA_002796945.1 Plectus sambesii
CATGCCGCTGCAATGATGAAGGCAGCGATTACAATTGGGGTTATCAGACCGACAACGGGCCTTCTAACTGGCCCGGCATTTGTCGAACTGGCCAACGACAATCGCCGATCAGCATCAATCAATCGATGACGGATCCGCTCGACTGCGAAGAGCTCAACTTCACGAATTATGGCAGCAGCGGCAGCATTGAGCTGTACAACAGCGGTCGTTCACTGGTGGTAATCGGCTTCAGTTCGTGGACGCTACCGCCGATGATCAGCGGCGGAGGATTGAATGGTTCGTATGACCTGGTGCAGTTCCATTTTCACTGGTCGAATACGGACCAGTCCTCGGCCGACCACGTGGTCGGCTCGCAGCTCAACCCGCTGGAATTGCACTTGGTGCACCTCAAGCGCGGCCTCAATATCACCGAAGCGGTTCAGCTGTCTGACGGTATCGCCGTTATCGAAGTGCTTTTTCAAGTCGACCCGAGCGCCGAATCGCCGTTGAAATCGATGCAAAACGCGATCAACGCCACGCGTCGACGAAACGGTCACGCGTTGTTCGACGACTTCGTGCCTGAACGCCTGTTGCCGCCGGTGCGTAACGCTTTCTACCGCTACCCCGGTTCGCTGACCACCTATCCATGCACGGAGGTCGTCGTGTGGACCGTGTTGTCGCAGCCACTCCCTGTCACTCATGAGTTGGTCGAGTTGTTTCGGCAGTTTGAGGATTCGCGGGGTGATCGATTGCTCTACAACAGTCGACCGCCGCAGCCTTTGAACGATCGTCGTGTGTTGCTACGGCAGCCGAAAAGAAACACCGCGCTCTCCGTTGTTTGCAATAATTTTATTATTATAATACAATTATTGACATTAATGTTCTGGTCATCTTGATGATCGTCACGCCAATTTATTTGCGGTCGATGCGGGATACTATAATTTCAATTGGACAAATTGCCCAAACATATGATACCTGGCTTTTACTGTATGTGTTTGTTGAACAGCGTGCTTTACTTTTTCCCGGCATTCTGGAAACATCGTCGATTGCGAAAAGTTTAAAAGCTAAAGAATTATTATTTAACAAATTTTAAACGAAAATACAAAGCCCACGATATATAAAGTCTCTCTCTCTCTCTCGCTTTGATGCGTATAAATAAATAATTCGTCATGCTTTTTGGAATGGAATGCGTCTGAACACCGGCTATTAAAAACAAGAAATTCATAGGACTATACTTTATGCATGTCGATGTTTGTGCATGACAGAGACGCATAGATCCAATAAGTTTCTTAAACTCTTATTCATACGCAGGCAATGTACAGATTCATGAAAGGCATATGATTAGTCACCAAAGTAATGCTTGCATATTTTTGATCCACAAAATAAATTGATAAAATAACAATAACCTGTGGGATACAGCAGCAGGTACTTCTAAACTCACAGAATTTACAAAGACAGAAATATGAGGCTCGAAGAGAACAAAGAGAACAGATTTCAATGAGCAGAACGCTACAGAATGAGTAAAATTCGGACTAAACAGGTGCGCACTAATCGTCATCCACTGAGCTAGGTTGGCATGTCGCCATGCCATTACATCACAATCTTGGCGTACTCACAAGTCTGATGACAGTCGGAGATAAAGACGACGAATGCATCACCATATTTTCGCAAACCTTGGCCAAGTGGCAAAAAGAAGAAAGTAGCAATAGTGTAGGAATCATCGTCCCGAGGCGGGCGGGAAAATACAGGTTCAAGTGGTCCGCTCAAAACTTGTAACCTCTGCGTTGCAGTTTATCTTTCATCACCTCAAACGCCTCTGCATCTTCCAGCGGGAGCGACTTGCCACTCGGCATCATCTAAAAAATGAAAGTATAGCCATGAGGGACAAGAGCAGAATTTTGAGTGAGGGCGCGCGTCTTTTGTCTTCTCCGCAGCACTGGGAGCACGGTTGAATCTTATCCCTATGTTAATGCTCAAGGTGCGTTCGCAATGACGCGATCGCTATCGGTCGCGAACGGCCTCCACCTGCGAATAAGTGTCCAGAACGACGCAAATGGCTCCGAATGAGGTTAATTATTTGCAGTCGGGCCGATCGCGCCCCCAGCCCTTCAATTGCACCGTTTGGCAACTCTTCAAAACCTATTCCAAAATAATATGGTGCCCTTAAACTTACAAAGTAACATTTTGCTCGCATATTTATCATTCATCAAACGACCGTGAAGCGACATTGACAGACAAGTCATTTGTCAACGTCGTGTTCTTTTCACTGTGCAAAAATGGCGAGCAAATAGAGTCGCGCACTGTGCAGTTTTTAATTGATCCGGGCGGCTACCAACGCGCCTATCACAAGTGTAAGTGGACGTTTTTATCATAAGTATACTAAACTTACCACGTCGAAGCGATTACCGGACGACGCGTCCAGCACGTCATCGGGCTCCTCCTCCGTGAGCGTACAGCGCAGGCTGGGCTTGTTAAGAATGAGAGCGGCATAGAATTTGTGATGCGAGTCGATGTCGCAAAGGAGGTACTGCGCGATGCCCTCGTCGTAGATCGCGATCGAACCGTCCAGCTCGAACGTCGGATCCCAGTGGTGCACATACTGCAGTACGACGTCCAAGTGTATATCCGGTAGTGTCGGCTTGATCAATCGCGTCGAGACGTCTTTCTGTCGCGCGCCCACTGGGTGGTAGAGACTCATTCTTGTCAGCGGCGTCGATTGAGTTCAATAGTACGCGCTGAAAATAGGAGAGATGAAGCGAACCAAACAGACGTTTTGCTTGAGCCGGATATTTGCCACGAAAGCCGGAAACTCGCATTCCATTATGAAAGCTTTGGCCTTCAACACGCGCGCGCGAAGCTAGAGTCGACGGACTTGAGGAGGGTAGGGAGGGGCAAAAGGAGAAACTGTACGTGTGGGGAGATTCCGAAAGCAAGGCGGAATGAATAAAGCCGTGTGGAATTTAGTAATCTTCAAAAAACGGGATATTCAGCGCGGTCCCCCCCCCCCTCGCCTCCAGCCAGAGCGAAGGCTATTAAATGCATCACTAGCTCGCACACGCACGCTCCTATGTTTATGCATAACAGAAAGATCACGCGGCAGGAGTTTTCGACCATAAAGCCGAGCGACTGGGAGCGTCAACTGGCCATAGTGGTGGTAGAGAGGCCGAAAGGGGTGGTCGCGGCGGCGGACGATCGCTGGACAAAGCGATCTAGGGGAAATACACCGTCGCGGCTGACCGGCGCGCGACCGATCCGAGGCGCGAACCGAATCGGACCCGTTTCAAGGTTGCGCAATCGATCCGCGCGAGTCAGCCGACCCCGACCGGGGAACCTGCTGATCCGCTACAGCCAGCCGGCACACATAAGAGGCCGGCAACTCCGATCGGCGTGCACACTGCCACAATGCGCTCAATACAACCCGGGCGCTTGTCGACGCGCGCTCGTCTGACGACTGGGACCGGTTTCATACGTCCAGTCAGTCTTCTTTCTCTCTCTCTTCTGGCCGTCTGTCGACACCGCTCGAACAAACAATATTATCAGCAGTCGGCGAACGGAGCGCGCAGCCTCTCTCTCACTAGCCGCCAATAACCGTCCGCCGACGAATTCGAACGAGAGGCAGAGTTGTCGGCGCTCGAGTGCCACTTGCCGAGGGATTAGTCAAAGACCGGCACCCTTTGTGACACCCTAGTCGTGTACGCCGCCGACCGCCACCGCCTTACCGATCATCGGGTGCAACCGGCCATTCGCGGTCAATCCCACCGCTCTAGCTCTTTCATCCCACCTTACCCACTGCTCTTTCAAGGTGTCCTACTCTGTTCGTCGGAGGACGGACATCTTGGTCGCCTGGCGATAAGTGGGAAAGGAAGACTACTTTTCTATAAAAAATAAATAATTTATGGCATCTCAGATCCCTCCCCCATGCACAGCAGATATCTTATGCAATTCAAACTCTCGACGACCTCGGCAATTGCAATCTCACTTCGCTCCCTCAATTGCAGCGCTCTACTAGCAAACTGTGGCATATCTTTACACGGAGAAAGAGCGGAAACGGCCAATGGCGTCATGGGACGGGGGCAGGGAATGGTCGGCGGGAAGGAGGGGGACTGCCGAGGGTGTAGCACCAGTGGAATCGGCAGATTAGCGCGACGACGGAAGGCGAAAATTGTCGCCGGCCGCTAGCGGTTGGTGTCCGTCTCTAAGCGACCCTGGCGCCCCTGTGCGTCAACAGAAGTGCAATGATCATCGCCTTCGAGCACACTTTGCATATAAGGTTCTATATTTCGAGACCGCACGCACGCCGCTGTCAGAAGTAGCAGAAGATTGCTGGCCGGCTGAGTTGATGCATGTCTCTTTAGCTGTTATGCATTGGTCGGTCGCCGCCCTCCCTTTGCTGCTGTCGTTGTCTATGCAGCAGAGCGACGCGCAGTCGTTGGCCTTCGTCGACAACAACACAACCACAACTAGTACCATCTTTATTCGAGTCAACTCGGCCGACTACACCAGCATCACGTCGCTGACCATCTCTATCGAGATCTTCAACCTGGACAATGCGATCAAAGTGCGCACTGACAATATTAGCTTGCCCGTTCAGCCATTGTACAACGTCACTGGTCTGAATGCGAGCACATGGTACGCTCTGCGTATCAAATACAAGGTGGCGTTCCGGTCGACAACAGAACGTAGTATGCAGCAGGACCTGGTGCTACGAACGCAGAATGCGGATGGAAACCAGACGGCGCCCGCCTTCCTGACCACCATCGACGGCGTTTCCATCAAAGGAACGGATGTATTTGTGTCGATCAAGCCACTGAGCAGCGATCGTCTGTCCCTCATTGTTCTACCTGAGCTGCGCTGTGATAACGGTATAGTCAGGCCTGAAGCGCAGCGTTTATCGAACACGAACAGAAGCGCTAGTTTTCGCTTTGACATGACGATAGTGACGTCGAATTTGTCGTCCTGTGATCAGCTCTGCGTTTACCCCTTTGTTCGCGTTCAGATGCTCGGCGACAGTCACTATGAGAACTTCAGGGCGAAAGACTGGTGCGGGTCTATAGCCCAAGCCGTCGCCCTGGCAGAGAAAGGCGCTGTGCGACCAACTGGAGAAATGCATGTTTTCCTCTATTTCATCATATTCGGTAGTCTTGTACATTGGCTGCGAACATCTTGATGCTAGAGCACTTAGGCATTTCCATTTTGTCCAGTTTATTACATTGCCTCAAGCGACGCAGATTCATTGCCTTTTTTATGATGCTCAGGCTAAGGAGTTTGGCTAAGCTAGGTCGAGCCCATGCATCAAAAATGTTGCGAGTCTGCGATACTTGAGTCAATCACTCGTGTTCGTTGGGCGTCAAACGCACTCGAAAAATCCAATTGTGTGAGCGGAGCTGAAAATGCGGTAACCACAAATGCATTATCAATTCTTTTTCTTTGATGTACAAAAACTCTGAAATTTTTCGAGTATGTTGGTTTTACGCGCTATCAAAGACTTTAATCGAAGAAATATTGCCTATGTGATATATATATATGGATATATATTTATAAAATATACAAGCGCAAGTCGTTTGAACTGTACTTTAGCATTGTTACGAAGCAATATAAAAAGTATGAGACAGCAGTTTCTTTGCCAACACAAAATACTTCTCGAAGTGTCTTTACTAAAATTCTCTGTTGGGGCAACGCCAATTCACAGCACGTTCTCCCCTGGAGCCGAGTAATCGGACTGACTGGCAGGAGGGAGCAGTACAATTTCCCTGGAAAATGACTTATCGACGAGTGACTACAATCGGTTAATGGCTGCTTTTCAGAGAGTGCCAATTAGTTCTTGAATACTGGCGCAAATTTCGTAAAACTGCCACAATTACAACTGCTGCAATTTCAATCGCCGCACTTCCTGCAATGCTAATTGTAACAACTATAAATATAGCCGTATGCAATCTCAGAGAGATTATAGTATAGTTAACGCTTCGCGACAGACTGCTAGATCCTTGTCAAACAGGCCATGTTTATACTTTTAAAAATATACGTATTATTCGGTAGATGCGGCATAATATCGACTTCTCAGTTTAATATTTTAATAATGAACAGAGAGTGTTAGATTATGAGAAAACCCCCATCACTAAAGTATTGCTTAATATACCGAATAACAGGTATCATTTTGGTTGTATAAACGGGACCTTTGGCTGTGACCTCAACCGACATAAACTTGTTTTATTCTCGTAAATCCATATATCAGTAGTTCATGGCATTAAATGGCTTGAAAGGTGACGCGCTTGAAACAAAGTTGCGCGCATTAAACTCTAACTGAATCGCGCCATTGCGAAAACGAAACTTGTAGTATAAAAGAGAGTGCGAGAAACGGGATAATGGACACAATATACAGCTACAGTAAGAATCGCATTCTATATAAAATCGATCACACCATGATGCGATAGCGCAACGCGATCTACTGTGAACGGCTATGGGTGATATGTACCTCTGTTGCACGCAGCAAAATATTTTATTGCATGCAAAAAGCTTACGATGAGTCGCTCTATGCTTTATGCATTAAATATCGCTTTTTTGTTGAGCGCAACAGAGGTACGCATGCTCAGAAATTAGCGCTACTAAACACACTAGATCGCATCGCGTCGCATTACCGCCCGTCATTCTGCACGTCTCTTTCAAAAATTCATCAGTGACGCATTTGACAATTAATGCTGTTCGGTCATTGCTTTATCGAGAGCTTCCCGTTCTTCCGAGCCAAGAATAGGCTCGGCAGCGCTCCGTGATAGATCAATTATCGGTAATTTCTTTTTCTTCGCCCACTGATCGCCAGTGATGGAGTTTGGAAGACAGGCGAGGGCGACAGGGAGGAAGACGAGGCCATGGAGCGTGCCCCAGCCGGATGTAAGCAGGACGGTCTTGACGAAGGTGCGGAACAAGTAGACGTTGTAGAAGACGAGCGGTAAGACGCAAATGACCGTGGACAGTCCCGCCTGAATCATCGGCCAGGCGACGGCATCGAACGTTCGATACAAACGCTCCTCTTTGTTCGTCAAGTGGTCCACTCCTGTCTTGCAGTAGTGGAAGCTGATGTGCGCCGTGAAGTCCACCGTGAACCCGATTGCCATCAGGATATTGACCATACCAATTACATCCAGGTCGCAATTCCACCAACTCAAGTAGCCCACTACGGCTGCAAAGATATACGTGAACTGAGATGTCGTCAACAGTGAGTTGCCGTTGAGCTATCTTATCATGTATTTAGAGAGCTGTTCATTTCTGGTATTGCATGTGGTTACCCTCATGCGCTCACAAATGCTGGAAATCGTTGATCGACATATTGGGGAAATTTTTCACTGAGTAACGGCAAAGCAGTCTTTCCTGAGACTTTCCTTGACGTGCTGCGTGCTAAAGATAGGCTAAATTTGGCGTTCTACGGTATTCGGTCTCGACGCCCGTTACTGATAGAAAAATTCCCCCTATACAGTCGCCAATCTCACAGGCAATAGCAGAACAAACATGCTCAGTGCATCGTTTCCTTTATGATGCGAAATTTGGGTTTTTCACTCATTTCACTGATATGAATAGTTCGGCATCAGTCCAGCGTTACGCTGAGTACTGAATATTTCGAGTAATTGAAGAGCCATGCTAAACTTTTAGCAAACTTCTCAAATCGACTCTTTTGTAGCGCTTCTTGAAGAGCACGAATTTTAAGGTAGAAAGCAAAGAGGTGCGTACCAACGACAATTGAGGCAATTGAACAGGTGGCTACGAGCAGACATCCATGACTGGGAATGAACAGAAAGCAGACGATGATCATCGAGATCAGAGTGCAAATGACTGCGCGCACAGTCACGTCGACAGTTGTAAGGATCACATCAAAGATGGTTGAATCGAAGACGAAAATGGTCATGTTGAACATCGGATACTCTTGAACGAGATTGCGAAATTCCAGCATGCGCAGTCCACGATCGTACCACGAGCTCGTCCCTCGCAGACACAGCCACATTGCGAAGCTGTCCACTTGGACATTGCCGCTGAAAATTAATCCAATAATTCGAATAAATGATTGCAGTTAAAGAAGAACTACGGTTACCTTCAGGTGAAAGGAATAATTTTCAACTACTATGATAAGCTGGCTGCGAATTATATCTAATTATATTGCAATGAACTACAGTTAAACAGCTGTTGTACGTAGCTGAAAACAAGAACTGGCGGACTAAAAATATTGGTACAATTTTTTGTTCAAATGGACAACTACATATTGCAAGTGATTGCTAGTAAATATTTTGAGAATATTATAGATGTTCAAATGAGTTAGGCATATACATAGCGCTTTGCTTACTCTACTTAGTCATAATGAAAAATGACTAAAAGTGAATTACTCAGGAAGTTGGCTCGTTTTCATCTAAAGCAGTGTATTTCTCCAAATAAGGTGCAAGATCCACAATCGAGATCATATTAACGATATGGTTAAGTAAGAATACGGTGCAAATAAACTTTTTTTATAAATATTTATTATGGAAAATACTGCATCTTTGGACATAAAGATTCCCTAGTACATATTTTGTGCCCGTATTTTCGGCCCACCCTATGTATTCTTAATGTAAAGGCATCCAATCTTAACTATATCTTACGCTAATTGTATATCATTCTGATGGGAACTGCCTTCTTACATAAAGAAGTTGTCAAAGAGACTTACTTTTCATCATACGACCAACGAATGGTGTCGTTGTACTCAATGTGTTGCTCCAGGAACTCAGGCAAATTGTTGGAATCCCTATGAGACTTGCCGTCGCTAACCATGCCGAGAATTGCGTTGACTTCGCTTTCGAACTTTTCATAATCATCCAGCCAGACGCCAGTCACATTCATATCGCAGGCATAGGGAAGCGTTTTCAGTCGATAAATGCTGTCTTTGAAGAGCTGATAGTCGGTGGCATTGTCCATGCGGGGCGGACGGTTGACGAGAAGAAGAACACCTTCGTGGTCGTGGTAGAGGTCGTCGATAATGGCGAGGGAGTCGACGACGCGCGAGTCATCCTCGAACGTCTTCTCCGGAGCCGACTCTGTTCCCATAGTCGCAATGCCCATGATCGACGTCGTCCATAAGATCAGCAAGCAGACGAAACAGAATATTCGCATTGGCCAGCCCATTACCGCTCTGCTATACCTGTAAACTATCCTAATTTACCGTAAATAATTTGGTTGCAGGGCGCTCTAATTTTACGCCGTGCTGCGGCATTATTTAAATCGAATGCCTCGTTACGAAGGCAACTCGGTGATTACAATAGCTTAAGCTGCGTTTGGTTGCGCGATACTTTTCCTGCTCGGTATCGTTTATCTATGATAGAGTCGGCGTTATTCATTTGACCATAAGGGATGCTGTCTAGGGATCGACGACCCCTAATCATCGATCTGCGGTTACGGAGTAGTCGAAAAATATAGTAGTTTGGCTGCCCCTAATTGTACGACACTTTCTAAGAGTACGGCAGGATAAGGAGGGATTAAAATAGTTTGTCGTATTGTCAGAATGCTTTATAATGTTTTGTGGAGTGCATATGAGCAAATAAAATGCTTTTTTCCACGAGACACGGGGTTCGGGATTATCTTCTGAAGGAGTGAAGATTGAATTACAGTCAACTGTGTTTATAGCGTCGGTTTTTATAACGTAACTATCTTTATAAAGTCGGTCTTTGGCCGGTCCATTGACCGACTTTATAAACACAGTTAACTGTATCATACAAGGAGTAGGAGCAGTAGAGATGCAACAATTTTGATTTTGAAAACATCATCTTATGCTTGGAATCGTATGAAAGGAAACCGCTTCTTGAGAATCGAAATTGGAATTAACGGAATTGTTATTTCTGGATTCGTTACGTCTCTAAAAGGAAGCTTACCGTCGCAGAAAACGCTCCGTAGCAGTATTTTGAAGCTGCAGCGCTTTGTTGGCATTTTTGTTATCATCGTCGTCGGATATGAGCGCGACGACGGCGGAGAAGATGGTGACCTCGAGGATGAGATCAAAGAAGAGCGCGACGGCTGTGCAGACGCAGAAAGCGCGCACCTGGGGCGTCGCCATCAGGGCGCCGACGCTGAAAGCCAGCGTGTTCGTCACGCTCGTGATTGTGATGGACGGTCCCACCGATGCCAACGTCTTTGATAGCTTCTCGGCCCGAGTCAGATGTCCCCGCGTTTCGGCCGTGATCCGCCATCCGTGAATAAGGAGAAATGCATCGTCGACGCCTGCAAAGTGCCCATTTCATAATGACAGTTGCAAAGATGCGAGCAATTGTATGAAATATAACTTTGACACAAGTGTCGTAGATTTATCACCTTCTACGATGCTTAGGTTTTGATGCTCCGCTTTGGCTGTGGCTTAGCAAAATCTGAGTCCAAGCCTAAGCACCAAAAAGGGTGAAGATTTTTACAATACTTGAGGCACAATGGGCCGGTAACATAATCGTGTCCTAAAGTTAAGTAATTCATAGCGATACTCAGCGCTATGTTTCATAATGGGCTTAAGTAATGCATAACTTAAGAACAGCTAAGAGCACGGTTATGTTACCGGTCCTGTTATGCCTGTTCGAAAAATAAGTTGGATTATAGTACCATTTACTATTTGTGCGAATTTGGTATTAGATTCGGACAAGTGAATGATTGGACGAGCAGTTTGATACTTTGATGCGCGTTAAAGTTCATAAATCAATCGCCAAAATTAAGAAACAATCTCTCTCTGCGAGCGCGTTGTTTGCGAAGACGCGGAGTGTGACGCATTGGACAAACAAAAGTTAAATAAAGAGAGGAGAACCGGTGTTAGAGGCGGTGTTCGGTTCTTACCATCACCC
>NIUQ01005437.1:0-10810 GCA_002796945.1 Plectus sambesii
ATGCTCCTTCTAAGCCCATGTTTACACTTTCTGTTAATGGCAGTCGGCGACATCAGAGCATAAGAGTATTATCGAGGGACCATGCTTTTTGACTTGAATACACTTTGTAGTTTCAGTTTTATATTCAATCAGCAACTTCTTTGAACTGTCTTAGATAGGTGTTGGTGGTCGGTGTAAGTAGTGCAGCCAGTTAAGTTTATTTTATTTGTCTGATGACCCAGTGGTATACATACTCTTCTTCGTTGGATTCTTCATTGTCTATTTCGGTTTTTATGTGTAATCTCAAATAGTCGGACACTTTTTACTGCGAAAATGCTCCCGCTTTCCCACTTTGAACCGAATTGGTCGCTTGCTTATGCACTATCTGCTTGTGCTATTACTTTGCGCAAAAATGACTGAATATGTGCGAGAAATACTTGTGCTTCACACTTTTTGTTAATGCGATGATTTGTTCCCACTGACTGCGTGCTTGCCAAGGGACTAATGTCATTTGGTGTATCCTGTTTTCCTTGCTAGTCGACAGCGTATTCAGGCAATTTTCGATGTTCAAGTTTTCAGCGCTTTTCATTGTGAGAAGGAAAAAGAAACCATACGCACTTTCATAAATGGCGCTTATTCGAATAGTTCAGGTTCAATGGATTGCTAAAGCGAATCTTTTACGCAGCCCATTCCCAACAAATATTTTGGCATCAGTCGAAATTGTATCGTTGATGGGGTTATATCTAGGGCTCTTTTAGTTTAAACTGAAAATGTTTAAAGTTACTTGCACACGTGATCAAGAAGAATTGCCTGTCTGCCCAGTCGCGCTAGCAATTGTGTTTGAATGTTTGTGGCAGTGTGGTTCCTCATTCGACCGAATTGTTAATCCAACGCTGAGAAATACTATGCTCCGCTAATGTTCACCGCTAATGTTCAAAGTGATGGAAGCGCGGTCCCGGTGTCAGGTTGAAAGGGGGAAAGTCGCTACTGTCTCCCTTCAGCTGCCCATTTTATCGTCGTTGTTATATTTTCGCGTTTTCCTTTTGACGCGCTCATAGCCGTCTATTTTTTTACTGTATCATGTGAATCATACATATATTTATGAAGCCTGCAATAAACTTGAGGCGTCTTTGCTATTTCCAGCACAATAATACACATTACTACCATCGTCATCTAACCGTAGGCACTCTCCACATCACATAGAGAGCTTTCCAAAGCAAAGAGGATATTTCGCACATTGATTTGACCTGCACAATATTCTCTGATTTAAAAAGTAACCTCTTTGCATTGATAAATGTCCCTGTTAAAGTGAACATCGTTGATAGTGAAAGAGTGATCAATAGACCGTAAATTTTAACACTTCACTAGAAGAGCATGTTTTCAGACGCCAATAATGGAGTTTGAGCAAGAATGCTGATCAGCAAAATGTAAGCTGCAATTGCAAAGTTCGTTAGGCAAAGATAGTAAACGCGTCGGAACGTGAGAAATGCTGCACCCTGTCCCGTTAGGATGGCATCAAAACACTGTTGATTAATGCAAGTGTGCGGGTGAAGTCTAATCGTGCCGCACAACATTTGCGCTCAAGTTCGCGCCTTAATTTGTGCTCTTTTGCTGCTCTTACATCTTTATTAGTTCGTAGGATAAGAAAGCTGGAGATGATTCAAGAGACTTTAGGCTTTTCTGTTCTTAATATGCACAGTTTTCAGGTGCAAAAGACGGTGCAAAAAACGACAGTTTAAATTATGAAAAATTCTCTTCTACCCAACGTAAATTCAAAATATATTTCCCTCTTATAGGGCCAGGACGTTCCGGATGTTTCATTCAATTTTTCTGCCGAGTTCGAGACTCATAGGATGTTCGTGTCATGTGCCTACGTCTATTGTATCAAATGCATGCTCCCGCCCCCTGTGCCGTTGAGTTTACCTAATGTAAGACTTGTATTCTACTAATTTTATTTGGAACTCGCATGATAACAGAAAGCGACGGATTACATCCTTTGCCAAAGATGTATTGCTCGTTGGTGTTCCTGGCTGCTGTGCTCAGTACTGCTTACTGCGCTGTCTATAACATAGAAATGACCAGAACGCCGTCGCAGAGAAGCAAGATGATCCGTGATGGCACTTGGCCAGCGTATCTCAAATACAAAGAACTTATGAGAATGTCAAATAAGGTAATTTGATCATTTTTTGACGAGAATGGATTTTTTCAACTTGGTTTATTCCTACAATATCTTGGCACTGTGTTTAATAAACTTGAGACTTGCATTATATATGTGAAATATAACAAGCGCATTTTAAAATTCAGTTTGAAACCGACACAGACGGCGCGCGTATTTGATTTTTTCGTGTTGCAGTTCATTCAGTTTAGGCAACCAGCTCCCAGCCGATGAACGACTATGTAGATGTGGTGTATATTGGAAATATTACCCTCGGCAATCCACAACAGCAATTTACAGTCGTCCTGGACACTGGTAGTTCTAATCTATGGGTGGCAGATAAAACTTGTGGCAGCGTGAAACGTGCCAAAGCTTCGAATGGCGAAGATATAAGGTTTGTAATGACTACCTTGGATGTATGTGGGCTGCGATAGATGGCAGTCACACTTCGGTCGCTAGACTGTGCAAGGGCGAATTTTGAAATCCCCGTTTTCAAGGTGATGAATCAATAGGCGCATAACACAGTTTTGTTCGAAATTTTTTGCATGCAGACTTCTAATCGACCTTGATTAAAACATGGCCGTAAATTTTCCATTGGCTCTCAGAATGATGACAGAAATTGCCAACTGCATTAATTATGCATTAAATCAAGAAAAGTTAGTCTCTTTAGCGAATGTCCGTTATGGAAGGTCGATTACTTTTACATGTTAAAGTAGCGACAAACAAGCAGTTGATAGCTTGAAGTGGTTGACTTGAACATTAAGAAGTCCTAAGGCTTTTGAAGCTTTCCAGCTGATTGCAAATAACGTTGCTGCTTTTATTGTTCTAAAATTATATAAGCAAGTGGAAACGAACCACAGCAGACTTCTACGTGACATATTTAGTACTTTTAGATCTTTAAATAAAGTGGTTCATTGTCTCTAATATAATGGCTCTCTTTTGCAATACATCTTTCATTTACAGCAAAGCAGCATGTCCAAAAAAGACGACATTCGATAGTTCCAAGTCTACGACATATGTTGCTGATGGGCGGAAGTGGTCAATACAATATGAAACTGGATCAACGAAGGGATTTCTCGGTCAAGATACTGCATGTGTAAGTATTATGTATCGCAGCTGTCATCATAAACAATTGCTATTTTAATCAACATGTATAATAGTTATACTAATTCTTTAGGGAACAAATTTTTATGTTTCTTTGTTTTACAGAAATTTTAAGGGCAGAAATGGTAGTGATCTAATAACAGAAAATGTCGGGGGGAGCCTGCTACTAACACTTTGTATTATTATTGCATAGTGCACTATTTCTGTGTAGTAAATGTACTGTGCCCTGAGGGAATCGTATTGCCAAAAGCATAGAAGAAAGACATAATAATAAGAAAATGGAACATTTGCACATATTTGCAAATATTACAGTTCTATTCATGAGGAAAAAGCGCGATTTATAAGTTTAAAATTTTATTCATTCATAATCGCCAACAACACATTTTATCTCAAAGAACAATTCTCTTGCAGTTTGGAGGGACGGGTACATCGCAGTTGTGTGTTCCAAAGGTCATTTTCGGTCAAGCAACTACCATCCATCCTATATATGGCAATAACGCCAATGACGGAATGCTGGGGCTGGCATTTACTTCGATCGCCGCCGATCACATAACTCCACCTCTAATTCAGGCAAGTTGATGCTTAATGCTATTAATTAGAAAAGCGGTTGGAGAGAGCTTACCCCAACCTAAATTGAATTAAAGTGAACAAAATTTTTGATGCCAGTGGATTCTTGATTTTTACATCACGAATAGAGCTGTGTTGATTTAGGCAATCAATATGGGTCTTTTGGATCAACCGATATTTACCGTTTGGCTGACCCATCGTGGTCCAGTAAATAATGTTCGTGGAGGAATGATTACCTATGGTGCATTGGATACGACTAACTGTGGCAATGTTATTGCTTATCAGCCACTTTCTTCAGCCACATGGTGGCAGTTTAGAATGAACGGGTAAGTATTAATTTATGTATAAGGCGAGCAGTACTGTAATTTAATTGCAGCTGTAACAACAACTGTTACTACGACTATAACAAAAATTGTGACAATAGCTATAACTATCATTGATATAGAAGCTGTAACTGTAACTTCACTGTAACTTCAGTTTAATAAAATTGCATTTGCATAGGGTCTCATGCGGATCATACACCAGTAGCCAAGGCTGGGAAGTGATGTCAGACACTGGCACAAGTTACATCGGGGCGCCAGCTAGCGTCGTTCAACAACTGGCTCGTCAAGTCGGCGCTACATACGTCAGTAACTATCAGACGTATTCCATTGACTGCAATTCGCCAAAACCGGACATTGTGTTTACGATTGGTACTAATAGCTACAACCTCAAGCCAGAAAACTATGTCGTCAACGTACGCTAAGCTTTCATTTTTAATTTCTACTGCGCGCCATCGTAGTGACAAGCTAAGATTCTGAAGGATGGAACTGACAAAATAAAAAATAAAAATGTTTAATTTATTGATATTTAAACTAATATTCCAATAATACATTCAAGCGTGCTGTGCTTGTAACGTGCAGCCAAAAAACGTTTTGCAATTTTTGTTTGTGCACAATACGCTGCCAAAGTGTCATAACTCGAGCCGTGTTTTGTACTGAACTTCGGAGCGTTACTGTCATCTGCATTTCTTAAGCAGAGCTAGTAGAGGGCTTTCTTCGCTAGACAGGGAACAGCTTCATAAACGTGTAGGTAATAATCTTAGCTGGAAATAGTGTGATTGTTGCTCATTTTTGACATGTTCGGGAATTATGTTACGTTCACGTCATAGCTGGTCAATGGCTGCGCTTCCCATAACTGTAAATAATTACAGTTGTAAAAGTTTTATGAAATAGGTTACACACCCATAGCAATATGCAAATCAGTTTTTTTGGAGGAAATACAGATTTCCGTTCTAAAATTTGCATAATTCCAGCGGATTTCAGTTATAGATGAGCGAGTAGAGATCTCAAACACATTTATGATCCCCTGTTTTGTGAAATTGTGTATTATGCACATTTTTAGGAAGGACTTGGCTTCTGCGAATTCTCCTTCTTCACACTGAACGGCGCTGGCTTCTTTCCTGCTTGGATTTTGGGCGACCCTTTCATTCGCCAAGTCTGCAACGTATATGATATTGGACAACAGCGCATCGGCTTCGCAGCACCCTTGCATTAGGGCGTAATGTGTGAATTTTTTGCCTAATTAAGGAGACTTCTCTGAAACGAATAGTGAAAATTTGATTTTTAGGATTATCCATGCACTTTTTCAAATTAAAATGCTTTAAAACATAATTATAACTGAATATAACAAACATTTTTCATTAGTAATACTGATTATGTGACCTCACCGTTGAGAAGCTTCATTCGATTTTGAAATCGAAAGATCATAGGAAACTGAACAGATCTTGGTATTCACCTATTCAGTAACTTAATTTAAAATGTTGACTCAATGACATCTACTACAAAAGCAAAGATTTTGTATTCGTCTTAATATTGTGTTTGCTCAATAGATAAAGAGGGGCTAAAGTTTTAGTTGTCATTTGCGAGTGGCGTTGTAAGATGCTTTTAGTTGACGTCATCTTTTTGAAGTGGTGGCGGTTGCGCAACTGTTTCGCAATACTGCGACATCATCATCATTGGTGATAAACATTGGCTAATATTATCAATAGCCATTTCGTAATCATGTCAGAAATTAGCGAGTGGAATTAATGCGTTTCTGTTTACTGACTTTCCTTTCAAATTCGTCGAGATGTTCTGTCACTCATTCAATATTCGGCGATCACTAGCCGTTGCCGCTGCGACCGCGAGGCACGCGGCGAACGACGGCACTTATGCCCCGAGCGAATGCGCTGGCCTAACGGTGAAATAATAGATGAATGTGATGGACTAGACAAGCTTGGCAGGCGCCACAGCTATCAATCAGCGCGCCCAGCTAGCGGTCATCGGCAGAATTGAGCTGCTTTACGCGCCCATCCCGTGACGCGCTCTGATTCAATGCTGAATTAGCGCAGCCAGTGGAAAACAGAAATTCGAAGCCGCGCGTGCTGTTAGTGGTTATTTCGGCGCAATGAGATCGGCCCAAGCATGATGCGTCAAACGGAAAGTAAATGACGCACAAACAAATTTTGCTTGCAGCGTGGAGAACGCAGATTCTGAGACGCCTCAAATGCTACCTTGCACTGAATGTGTCGCACTTTTTGCATCGCGCGCATGCAAAGCAAAGGGGGGACACAGATCGCCTGGTTTTCGAATATCCCCCGCCTTATTAGATAACCGTTACAATTACAACTGTTTCTGTTGCTATTGGGAAAGTAGAATGATTAACGAGTTACGACGTATGGCTGAAAAATTCTTCATGCGCACGTCACAATTGACCAGTTGCTCTACTTTCAGCAATTGTAATTGCAACATTTATATTACAGCAGTCTTTTGACATTAAAAAAAGTGAACTATGACGCGTGCGTGCAACTGCACTGACTTGAGTGCATGCAGTTTGAGCAATATTTATTAACTTAGTTATATAGTGGCGCGAAGAGAAAAACTGATTTCCTTGCGGTATAAAGTTAGTCAAAAGCGCTATCCGTTCTAGTAAATGCGTAACTAAGTTAATAATAAAATTTTGACATTTAGATGGACTCTTTAGAATGTAAGCTTTGCCTTTTTCTGCCAACGGACAATTATTTGTCGGCCACACTTGCGTATTAAACGGATTTTGTGTCTTCAGGTGCTGAACCTCGCGCCTTTTGATGCGGAATCACTTTCAATATCTTTTTTTAGCCATCAGCTTTCTCTTACAGTTTTCACTTTTCACCATGTTAAATCAGAGCAATTTCTACCTTCCTGTTCTCTTTGAGCAATGATAGAACAGCCCACTGAGAACCATATGCCACTAAATGCTTATTTCTAATGCAAATTATGCCTTCTGAAAAGTTCTCTCTATCAGCTACGTAGGTGCTGGATCTGCACATTCATATGTAATGCTATTATACTTTATCGTAAGCCATTATCACATGTTCCTTCTGGTCAACGTATTCGCGCGGGCATAGATCTGCTCTGATTTTGACGATTCCGAGTCGGATAATTTGCGTGCGTGTCGCCGGCCGATCGCAGCAAGCGCAGACGGCAGACTGTTTACGAGGTGGACGTCGGCCGGCCGACGACGGCTGGACGCGCCTCAAAACAAGCCGCGTTGGGCCGCTGTTTACCGACCGCTTGTTTACGGGCTCTCGCTAGCTGTGTTGTTGTCCACTACGTCCCGCGCCGCGCTGTGAGCCGATCAATTGGTCAGTCGGCTGTCTGGCCCCGCCTCTTCCTTCGCATTTCGATCGCTTATGACCTGACGGCGCGCGAAAACCTCTAGCGTAGAGTGGACGGATACTCACGATTTTGTCGGTCCGAGGTAGCTGATCAAAAGATGTTCTATGTGTCGCTCATTTAGGATTTTGCAAATTTCAATGATGTTAGCTGTTATTCGCGTCTTCTTTAGGAGCTCACAGTGTAAACGCGTTGATCATCAAATTTGTGAAAGGTCTAATGCTGCATTTTTTTATCTTAAGAAGTGGGGTGCTGGCTATATTATCAATTGGAAGTAATTTGACCAGTTGACCTCTCGAGCTGCGAGCAATACCTCCGTTCAAGCCCCACGTGTCTGTCGGCCCCATACGCAGTTGAAATGAGCCCAGAGTGAAACGGCCCTTTGAGCCCTGTTAATGGGGCTTCGTCTGCAGAGTGCGTGCCAGTAAGACGCACTTGTGCCATTCAGCATTGGGAATGATTGAGAGGAGAATGAACAGCTGCGTGTCCGCGATTCGCGTCCTGCGTGCAGGGCGATTGCTAAAGGATGCGCGCTGGTCTGCGCGCGCGGTCCTCTTTGTTTGGCCGTTTTTGACTCTGCGCCGCCCTCTTTTATTCACTCCTCTTTGTCCCGCTATTCATGCATTACGCTTGCATCATCCCATCTTTGCTACGTACACGCAGCAGAAATGAAATGCGAACTGCTATACTCTGCTATGCACAGTCGTTTTCATATGAGCGCATTCGGCACAGTCATGCCTCGCCCCTCCCCTACATATTCGTTAAGAATGCTTCCCACGAGTATCTTTCGGAAGGGTTTTGCTTGCTTCCTTGCAATCAGCGCAAGTAGCAATACTTTTATTTTTTAAACTCGATTCCTGTTATGTTTCTATAGAAGGCGTATTGCACTGGTAAGCACATGCTGGGAGGGTTGTGTATAGGCGTATATCAGATTCGATTTGTGTGACTCAACCGCGCTGGTCTTTGTGACCAGCCTCGCTTGTCTGACTGTGATCCACTATTGCATTCTTTGAGCCGCTCTCTCCTCTCTCTCTCTCTCTCTCTCTCTGGTTGCGCAAGAACGTCAGTTGGTCGTTGACTTAGCCATGATGTCTGATCTTACGAAATACTCAGCTTGCTTATTTCATCAGTAGTCGTGCTTTCACCCATTAGATGCTACGAATCAGGGTGCAGAAGTCGCCCATCGGAGCGTCATTTTGCATTTTGTATATTATGAACTTTAAGCACTCACCCTTAGAGTAATACTCAGTAATACTGTAAGTTCTGCCTTTTGTTTTGAATTTCTTACAGTCATGTAAAATTTTGCTAATGGGATTGTCGGAAGTCTTTATTTCATAATTATAGACTCTTTGTGACTCATACGAGTGCAAAGAATTGCATAATAGTAAGAAATAATGATACTCTACCGACTTTTAAGAGTCAGGCAACATATCCGACTGCTTTGGTATTGTTCGCTCGTCTTATTCACTGTCATTGTCTACAAGTAGACATCCCAGTTCTCAGTCGGACAGAACAATTTTTCCACAAAAACTTTATTTTCTGTGAAAAGTGAAAGAATTTAAGAATATTTAAACATGCGTCATTCCCGAGTGTCTTTAGTGAAGCAATAGATATCGCTACTTCATACTTAGACGATCAGTTAAATGATTCCCGGTAACTCCAAGTCACTGACGCATCGATTGATAAGCGAGATCAATACGGTAGATAGCAGTATTGCGCAACTGCGATGACGTGTGAGTAATAATCGAAGATTAAACTATAGTATGATGCTTGCTTGATAAATTTCTCGTGTTGGGGTATCCGGCGTAGTCAATATTACTGGTATGTGATGCAAACCGCGTCCCACTCGTCCCTTGTGCGTTGAAAGTAAAGTCGATCCTAGTTATATTACTCGGGATCTATGCGCTACTAGTAACTGGCGTTGGGTAGGAATTTCGGCTTGAAAAAGGGAATATGATGGAGCATTCAATTTTCATAAAGGGATGATATCCCGTACCATCCTTTGTCATCTTTTTTTAGTCGCTTTGTGACGAACGCCTTTTCGTAATTCCAGCTCATTTTGAAATTCTGTCGAAATCTCGAAGGAGGGTGACATAGAGCAACGATTACAACTCCACACCTAAATCATCATCCAACGACCGCCATAACCGGCCGATTTCACAATAGCTATTACCTAAATTTGCAACAATCGACGGTTGACGCATAGAGCGCTTAGCGAGAGAGGGGGCTGTTGGAAAGTGCAAGTGATTGCGCAATGTCACGTTGAGTCAGGTCGAGCCGGGGCCGGTTTTACTTCACGCCCGCGTGCGTGTTGCATCATCGCCGGCTCCGGTTTACTGTTCCGGCGCGTTCGGGCACTTGCGCGATTGCGTTGCGCTAACGTGCCTAGACCTGTAAACAATAACGCAACTGCGGGTGCGCTATGGTCTCTATGTTCATGTATTGTCTAGTCTGGTGTTACTTTAATGACTTTGCGCTTTGACGCTCTTAGTCAGCTGCTGATATTGACTGAGTTATAAGGCTATAGTGGCAGTAATAGTGACTAACATAGGCTTCTCGCGACATTTTCTACAGTTATTCCTTTTCATTCATGTTTATACCTTGACAGAATGTTATCAAATAGTCATGTATTATGTATATGATACCTTATCCGAACTTTATGATACATGTCACGACTTCAAACTCAACTTGTGTACCGTAGAATTTAAATACTTAATAAGCCTATCCATGCTTAAATGTTAGTGTTTCGGGCGTGTGTTTTACCTCTAAACAATTATCAACAGTTTCAAACAATTTTAGGTTGCGATATCGTCACCGTGCGACTTATATAATAGAAGAACAATAGACTGTCTCATTCTTGCACTCTCCGATCTACCGCCCCCTAAAAGTACAGCCTCATTCTTAAAACCTGCGAGGTATTTTCGAACGGTTCGTCCGTCTGCGCGATTGCGACTGTTCGTCGGTCTGTCTGGCCGAGGCGTGTCCATCAAGTGCCGATCGCCAGACCATTCGTCAATGCCGTCGAAAAGTAGGTAAATGTGTCAGTGTCAGTGCCAAGTTTCTGCGCCGCCGATATGGACTCTCTCTTTCCTCTTTTCCGAGTGGGGCTACAGCTCCGACTGATCAGCATCACGGCCCGCCAACCTGCCCGCCCTTTCGGCTATCGAACGACACCATTTTTTAGAATGGCGCGCAATATCGAGTTATCGCATTCGTATAGTAAAAAAACAATTGATCATAGTTTTTGAGAAACTCTCACTTTAGGTGCAGTGTGTACTTGCCCTTTTTTCTTTCGCGCACCAGCAGGATGGAGTATTGTTTTGGGACAATG
>NIUQ01005438.1:0-10802 GCA_002796945.1 Plectus sambesii
GCGCCAATCGATACTCCAAACCACGGGCTACAACCGACCAATAGACGTCGAAGCTTGATTCGGCCTAAAAACAAAAATATCGCCAAATCTCTTTTATTTTGCGCCACCCTGTACCTCACTGAATTTCATTAATGGCTCCCGCCTTTGGCATAGCAGTGAAATTTTTGAAAACATGGGCATTAATACAGAATTTTATGCTCTTTCGAATGGTGTATAGAACATGCGCGCACGATGTCTAGAAGTACCTTTTAGATGGGAACGCATCATTTTGAAACATTCTGTATATTGCGAGTTATGTTCATAAAATAGTGAGTTGGCAACATTATGTATGTGACTTTTAAAAATATCCAATTTTCTTTCCAGCATACCTTATATCCCTCTCATATCACCGCCCGATAATTCAATGAACGTCACTCACATTTTAGCTTTACTGACAAACACGTTTGCTACAATGTCATCTCACATAATTCACCGCTTTTGTTTAAAAGATACAGCGTGTCTAATGATACTTGCGCTGAACTTATAACTCAGTTTAAAACGTTTCAGAATTGCCGGATATTCTCCGTTAACAGACGACGAAATAATTCACGGATACAAAAAATATAAAAGAAGTGATTTAGAAAAGCTGCTGGATATGATTAAAGGAGCTAAAGGTGGGCACTGGCGAGGTGGGGGGATGGCACCCCTTCCCTTCCACACTTAAGAAACCGGAATTTTCTGTGGGGTAATAGCAAAGTATTGGAGGGGATGTTACTAATGGTTATAGGGCTCACCCAAGGGCGAATCTTCGTGTTATGCTCTCTACAACAGAGCCATTCATAGATTCTTCAATAACCTCTTGTCGACATATTCAAATGTTGCTTAACAAATCGATTTTTAATGTGTCCAAGATGACGAAGGCTCCTCACCTTTTAGCTCAGCAGGGGAATGTCCGCAGACTAGTTAGTCGATGGCTGGCCTTAGACCGTCGACTCTAGTGTTGACTTATTCAAATCGTAGAAAAAGCATTTACAATGTGTTGGATTTTTCCGAGTATAAGCCCGCCCAAATATAAGCTCACCTAGGCTTATATTTGGTCTGACTTCCCAAATATAAGCCCATGGGCTTATATTTCGAGCCGAAAAAAATCATACGTGAAGCGTGAAATGATATTATTTTCAATGCAATTTACGTACAAATACCGTGTTCTGCAATAGGTTTTGCAAAAATCAAATAGTCTTCCATCGTCAGTGTGCGAGAATAATCAAAATAGAGAATAAAACGTTGAAGAAACTTTACTTTTCTTTTTGGTTTACAGCTGCTAACAGCGTTATGTAATTGAACTTTCCAAATTTAAGCCCATGGGCTTTTCTTGAAGACAAGGTGGAAATGCAAAAAGTGTCGATTCTTTTAATACAAGTTCATGGGCTTATACTCGGAAAAACCCGATATTTTCAAAAAGTTTTGAAAATTGGTCAGAAATGTTCCAAAAAAGTGCCCAAAAAAGTGCCCAAAAATCTGCCAAAAATCGGCCAATGGGGCAGTTTTGGCGGATTGTTAAGATTTTCTCAGAAAAAGTTCACACTTTTGTGGACTATTCCTGAGCCAAAATCAGCTCACCATCTCTACTCTCCGCTTTTCAGTGACCCTCCAAAGTCAGCTCTGATTTAAGCCCATTTTTTGAACATTTTGGAGTCTCGCAACGACAGTTTGTAAAGGAGGCTGCCCTAACTCTGCCCACTTGAAGCCCCATACTAGGACATCATACGGTTAAAATTTGGGCCAAAAGCGCTACCCCGTTCAATAGTTATGTCACCTGCATTTTTATGGGGCGTCCTAAAAAAACATTTTGACTCTCATTATTCGAAGCAGTAACGCCCAAAGGCGGAACTTGGATCATAGATGTCCCTTAAGGGGGGCTTGAATTGGGCGGACTTTCAGCTTGAAAGTCGCTGTAGGACCCGGGCGGCATTTAAAAACATGTCCCAAATGGCCTTATACTTGGGGCCCTGTTTAAGACCCTGTAACTTTTCGTTTGAGAAGTTTTTCACCAAGTTCTTGCGTTCTTCCGATAAGGGAGTTCTAGCCAAACGTTTTTTAAAAAAAATTGAAAATCCATTAAGAACTGAAAAAATGGCCTAGGTTGGATGATCTGGAAGAAGGATGTCATGCTGAAATGCTTCTCAAAAAGGCATCGTGGAATCCATCAGAAGTGCTAAAAATTGGGAAAGTGGATACTTTTCTGAGAGATCAACTTCAGGGCTACAACCTGCAATAAAAATTAGCCTGATTCGGGACTACTAAATTATAGACGTTGAGACCACCCACACTGCAAAAATTTGCAAAACATAATTTCATCCATGAAAACGATTTCTTTCAACGCTCAATGAGCGCCACCATGACATTCTTCATTCAGATCATTCAATCCATGCCATTTTTTCAGTTCTTGATGGATTTTCAAGTTTCTTTTTGCAAAATGTTTGGCTAGAACGCCTCTATCGGATAAAATCATGAACTTGGGGAAAAGTTTCTTGAACAAAAAATTATTGGGACTCAAACAGGGCCCCAAGTGTAAGGGGAATTTGGGACATGTTTTGAAATGCCGCTCGGATCCCACAGCGATTTTCTGGCTGAAACTCCGTCCACTTCAAGGTCCCCCCCCCCAGGGAACATCTCTGCTCCAAGTTTCGCTTTTGGGCGTTACCTCTTCGAGTCAAGAGAGTCGAGGATAATTTTTTTTTGGAACACCCTGTATCTATTTTGAAGATTCTGCTCCATTGAAAAACAGTCTACTATAGGTTGAAGCCCTTTTCATTCGACTTCCGCTTTTGTACATTTTTTAAATTTATTGCCGTACGTCCTTATTTTTTATTTAATATTACGCGAAAGAAGGCGGCTTAGCTTCACCTCCTCGATAAGGTTAGTTTGAAGTAGCCAAAATCCGATTACATAGCTTGTGAACAGTCCACTTTGCCACGCGTCCATAGGTTGCTCGACACTCTCTTAAGCCTCACCGTTAATTCGCCCTTTAACGACCATATTTTGGGTGGTCCAAAAAAGCATATATTTTTCATTATGTTTTTTATATCATCAACGAATGAGCGTAATCGCGTGATATTTAGATATTTAAAACATACAGGGTGTTCCAAAAGTAACTTCCCTATTTCCGGACGCATTTTCTTGAAAACTACTTATCGTATTCAGCTAAAAAATTGAAAATATACTAATTAGGCTATGGAGAATACGTTTCTGGTGTCAGAAATGCAAAAAAAGCAAAAAGCAAAAAACGAAGAGAAATAACTCTTGTAATACGCAACCGAATTCAATGCAGTTTATTACCTCTTGTAGAGCTCTCTTTAACTTAAATTTTATTTTTTTAATCTTTAAAAGTGGTCCATTTTTCGTCGTTTTATGCTCCTTAGAAATTTGCAAGATAATGCACATATTCTGTGTTTGGACAGTGTTGTCCACTAGTGTATGAGCAAATATTGCAAATTTTTAAGGAGCATAAAACGACGAAAAATGGACCACTTTTAAAGATTAAAAAAATAAAATTTAAGTTAAAGAGAGCTCTACAAGAGGTAATAAACTGCATTGAATTCGGTTGCGTATTACAAGAGTTATTTCTCTTCGTTTTTTGCTTTTTGCTTTTTTTGCATTTCTGACACCAGAAACGTATTCTCCATAGCCTAATTAGTAAATTTTAATTTTTTAGCTGAATACGATAAGTAGTTTTCGAGAAAATGCGTCCGGAAATAGGGAAGTTACTTTTGGAACACCCTGTATACATTTCAGCCTACCGTATTTCTTCCAATAATCGCCCCCCTCCAATAATCGCCCCCCTCTGGCTTAGGTTGAAACAATAATCGCCCACCCTCCAATAATCGCCCACCCTCCAGTAATCGCTCCCCTTCAAAGTGATTAAAACATTAAACGCCTGTGCAGTGTAGGTCAACACTTAACTCTCAGAACCATCTCATATATACAGATCGATCAGAGGTTCAGAAAAATAATTAGCGTTATCGGGAAGACAGAAAAGACAGCGAACGTTCCACGCTCGTCGATGACATTCTGCTTATATAAGTTGATTTGAGTCTCGCTTTGACGCCTCGCAGGTCGTCCATTATTCAGAACGTTAAGGCTTATTTCGTAATTATTGAGTATTGCGAAATTGAGTCTCACTTGCACATCATCATTACCGGAGTATCTACTCTTATATAATAATACAGTGATGAAATTATTGAATTGAGATAGTTCTTCTATTGTCATTTCTCAGCGGCTTTTGAAACTGTTTCCCAATTTGAGAGCGAAGGATATTGCTGCAATCGAAAAGTAACAAATGTCTGACAATTTCGAAGAATTAATCGTTGACGAACAGACTGTGAATTCGTTGAACGATGAAGGAATTACTCAGGAGCAAACTTCAGCCGCTGTAACAACTGAACTGAAGTATCAAAAATATTCACTCACACTGAAGCCTGGAAGCGGTCGCCTATTCCAAGAATCACACGATCAGTGACACTGCAAAGAAGTACCGCTGTGACCGCAAAAGAATTCGAGAATGGAAGCAAAACGAAGATAAACTTCGCGAGGAGATTGAAAATGCGTCTATCGGAAAGAAGAAAATGCGTTTCTCTGGCGCCGGGCGGAGAGAAACTTCTGCCAACCTGAACGAAGCAGTCCTGAAATGGATCGAAGAGGCCAGAGGCAATCGCCAACGTGTCTCGCGCAGACTGATTAAGCTGCAGGCCAAAAAAATCGCCTCCGAATTGGTGAAAGAAGAGAAAATGGTGGAGGGCGCTTTCGTTGCTAGCAATGGGTGGCTGGACAAGTTTATGGAAAGAAACGGCTTCAGTTTGCGACGCGTCACGACCCAGTGTCAAAAGACACCAGCTGTACTCGCTCCTTCTCTGGTCAATTTCGTCATGTTCATTCGCAAAAAGCGAATGGAGCGCCGATATCCATACGGGCAGGTGTACGCTGCTGATGAAACAGCGGTGTGGATTGACCCGGTTGGTCGTACCTGCGTTACTCACAAAGGCGCCAAAGAGGTAGCGGTTCGGTCAACTGGACATGAGAAGATGCATATTACAGTGATGTTGTGTGCCAAGGAAAATGGAGCCAAGTGCCTTCCCTTCGTCCTCTTGCCCCGCAAACGCCCGATTCCTGAAGTTGTGCAGAAGTTCAAGGGAAAACTGCTTCTCAGCTGGTGCGGATCGGTCTGGATGAACCAAGAGCAAACAAGCGATTTTCTGCACAGAGTCATCGGGAATTTCGCTTTCGGCAATCGCCTTCTCGTTTGGGACTCATTCAGATGCCATATCTCTGAACAGACCAAAGACGAACTGAAGAAAATGAAGGTGGACATGGCAGCTATTCCAGGTGGCTGTACAAAGTACGTGCAAGCTCCTGACGTGTCGTGGAACAAACCTTTCAAGCAAAAGATTGAGGAGTACTACAGCGAGTGGCTGTTCAATGGAGAGATGTCATACACGCAGGCAGGCAACTTGCGCGCTCCACCCATGGAGACATACCTACAGTGGGTCGTCGATGCCTGTAATCTCCTTCCCACCGACCTGATCAAGAACTCTTTCAAGTGCTGCGGTGTGTCAAACGCCACTGATGGTTCTGAGGATCATCTGATTCACGTATTCAAGCAGGATGGCTCGTGCCCAGAAGGTATGGTCCTGTTGACCAAAGCAATGAAAAAGATGGAAGAGGGCAACATCGTTTTCGTTGAGGAAGACGAAGAGAAAGAAGAAGAGGAAGACGACTTTAACCAGAATATTGACAGTGGCGATGACAGCGATTATTCGATCGAGCTGTATTGATTCATTTCAACCGCTCACTCAGTTGCTAATCTTGTCAACGAATATATTAGTTGAACAGATTAAATGTTGATTCACGTTATTTCTTGTCTGCAGTGCTCACTCAAACTTGGCGATATAGCTAGAACACGACAACACTCATTCTTAATTGCTATCACATTACTTAAATTGGCTACTGATATTGCATAAGCTAGTTTATTTATGAGTGGTTTTGTTAGCTGAAGTGGCGATTCGAAAAAATGATATGCCCCCTCTCCAACGAACTCGAGTTCAAATATGGGTTGAAATAATAAACGCCCACCCTCCAATAATCGCCCACCCTCTAATAATCGCCCCCCTCAAGCCGGGGTTGAAATAATAATCGCCCAGGGCGATTATTGGAAGAAATACGGTATTTAAAATATTGTGTTAAAATATCAGCTAGATCGGCTAGTAATTTTTTCGGATATGAACAAAGGTCTAGAAGTTACACAACGATATTTCTGTACAAAATTTTGCGCATATCGCATTTAGAGCTAAAACCGGCTAAATTAGAGCAAGGACAATCGTTAACGTTGAAAAGAGCTGTTTTTTTAAACTTTATCATGTTTTATTCGTAAGAATTCAAAAGAATAACGTGGAGTTCTCAAATGCAGCCAGCTTCAGCCGTAAATGCGAGACGCAGACAGTTCCGCTCAGTAAAACCATTTTTTGAATCCTTTTACGCTATCGTTCAAAACTGAAAAAGCCTACCGGGTTTTCTCGAAAATAAGCCCCGGGCTTATTTACGAGAAATAGCATTTTCGAGCCTCAACATTTTCCTCTAAAATACGCCCGGGGCTTATTTTCGAGAAATGCAGAAATCGCAGTGTTTTGCCCTCCAATTCATAAAAAATAGCATTTACACATAATTTATGAACATACTGTCCAAAAAGTAAACTTAATGCACTCAATAATACAGTAGAGCAGATAAACGCAACCGATTTCGACTTTTCACCGCGTGTTTTGCGATAATTTTTTTGCGAAATCGTGTCGTACTGTGATATAATTTGCGTATTTAACTACGCCCCGGGCGTATTTTCGAGAAAAGTCAGCAAAAGTGGTATGTTTTTTGACGTAGTCGAAATATTTTTTGACCGGAAAATAAGCCCGGGGGGTATTTTCGAGAAGGCTTTCGAAAATACGCCCGGGGGGGGGCTTATTTTCGGGAGGGCTTATTTTCGAGAAAACCCGGTAACCGATCTGGTTGATTTTTTTATCACAATATTATAAAAAGGCTAGAGTATTTATGTTTAAAATATCACGCGATTTCGTTCATTCGTTGACGAGATCGCTTCAATGAATTTTAGCTATCACCTTTATATTCCGCAAAAAAATCTCGGTGGTTCCCATGGGCGATGATGCGAAGCGCCACAAGCTCCAAGCGGCCATTGTGCGTAGCTTGTTAGGTGCCGACAGCGAATGCCGTAATCTTTCGAATTTTGTACGAAATGCCGAAGGCGCACTGCTCAGTGATCGTGCCGACTTGGTCGAACTGTTTCTCAAAAAGATCATCTTGGATCGAAACAATCAATTTCTGACTGTTTCGCGTCTCCGAAAACTCTATCAAGATGCGGTAATTTAATAATTTTCAAACATAATTTATTGATCATAAACACAGTCATATTGCATTGCAGCGGGACACTAACAAGCGATTGTATGACAGTTTGAATTTACCAAGTACACTTCATTTGATTCACATAGCCGATTTGTTCAGAAGACATACATATCTTTTCAAAAATAATTTATATGATAAGGACGATAGAAAAAGTGTGGATCAAAATGGAGCAATTGATACCGAAACATTTGATAAGCCTCTTCAAGAACTTTTCTATTGGGCAGTTGTAGTAAATCGGTAAAGTTTTCCTGAATTCCTTTCTCATTTTAACCGCCAAAGTTCCAGCATACGGGGGTTTCTCGTAAAAACGCCCGAAGCGTCTTTAAGAGAAATAGCGTTTTGGAGCCTCCACATTTTAGAGAAAAATACGCTCGGGGCTTGTTTTCGAGAAATGCGGAAATTGCAGTGTTTTGCCCTCCAATTCATAAAAATAGCATTTACGATCCGCTTTTTCTAAGCACCGAGTCTTTTGTTCAGAGCCTTGGCACAGTTGGCAAAAAGTGTTCGGATTTTGCTGAAATTTGGTATGCTAGGGTGGTTTAGGGTAGAACTTCTGAAAATGATGTCGGATTTTTTTAAGTAAAGTTTTCGCTTCGAGATAAGGCGGAAAATTTTAATTTGTGTACTGACAAAACAGAATTTGTCAAAATCAATGTTTTTATACATCAATCGATTGGAAATGATGAGACGAAACTGAATTTTATTTCAAATTGAAAATTAGTACAGAACCTGAAAAGTTATGCAAGAGAGAAAATGCGAATTTTACAAACTTTTCAGTTTTTTGAATTCTTCGGTCAAAACTTGTTCACAGTTCTCAAAATTGACGTACCCTGGGGTTGTAGCCCTGATGCAGGGCTATCCAACGGCATCATGAAAATGGGGAAACTCGTGCTGATTCGGGTCGCAAATTGAGCCCGAACGTGATGGGTGCCAAATTTACCGAAAAAATGGGTATGAGAAAATGTGGCAGAACGTGACTAAAATCATTATTTCTATATATCGATCGACGGAAAATGATGAGACGAATCTGGATTCGTTTTCAATTAAAAATCGGTGCAGAATCCGAAAAGTTATGCAGAAAACAAAATATCGCATTTTTTGCATTTTTCAGCTTTTTTAACTTTTTGGTTTTTCGATTTTTTCGGCACAACCCTGGTTGGATGCCGAGGTTGAGCATCCCTTAGGGTTGTAGCCCTGATGCAGGGCTATCCAACGGCATCATGAAAATGGGGAAACTCGTGCTGATTCGGGTCGCAAATTGAGCCCGAACGTGGTACACCCCATGTTTACCTTGTTGAGCATAGAGCGAATCGGCATAGCGCGTATCTCTATATATAATTACTCTTGTCAGTGTGTCTGTCTGTCTGTCTGTGCGTGCCAGCATTCTGATTGGCCCGAACCCGCTCCGAGCGCCCCCTCGTAGCGAGCGTCGGAAACTGCCTGATCTTAGTACGGGCCGAAGTTCCATCGTGGCAAGCGTCAGGATATGCGCGTTCTTAGTACGGTTCGAGGCCCATCGAAGTAGCGTCAGAATCTGCCCGTTCTTAGTACGGGTCGGGGCTCCTATGAGGCAAAAGTTGGAAACTATTGAAAGGGCGGGAAACTTCTATGCGACCTAACTTGGTCTGGACACCACCTGGTGGCAAACGTCGGAATCTACCCATTTTAAGTACGGGCCGGGGCCCCTTCTGGCAAGCTTCAGAATTTTCCCGTGCTTAGTATGGGCTGGGGCCCCATTATGGCAAACCTTGGAATCAGCCCGTTGTTAGTAATGGGTCAGAGGTCCCTTAGAGGCAAGCGTTGGAATCTGCCCAACCCTAACCGATCCAGGCGCCCTCTCCCAGTGAACGTCAGAAACGATCTAATTTCGTACCGATCAACGGCTAAGAGTGGTAATCAAAAAAGTTCGACTTTGGAGCGCGTGAGAGGGGGCCAGAAAGAGCCGCAGATTGATAAATTAAAAATGGAAGTGACGCACATACATGATCGGCGTAGAAAACAGACGTGAAATTATTACACACGAGTGTGAATTTTGTCGCGCTTTCGAATTTTATAGAAAAACACGTAAAAATTTTCCACGGGTCTGCTAGTCGTTCTTAATTTGGCAAAATTGTGCATGTGCGCGCGTAGATAGCAGTACCCGACCAGATCGAATGTATCATCGGCGTGCAATTTCAAACACTGCGCTTTTTTAATATTGGGCGCTGCAATGTCTCATTTTCCCTACTATCTTTCATAAAATTGCTAGTTTTGGGAGCGGATAAACAAAGTCTCAACCAAGTCTTGTTGCAGAACAGTAAGCATTTTGCGATATTGTACAGCTGCTTAATCTGCAATTTTATTGACAAGTAAAACATGGCAACAATGATAGTTTTAAGTGGAAAATCTACAAAATAATTGCATCGACAATACTTATTTATGTAGGTTCCTTTATGCGTAGAGAGTAATAGATTCAACGCTAACAATTAATTACCATTCATCCTGTACGTGAAACAAAATAATATATTCACAGAAAACAATAAACACGGCCATGTCTAAGAGACTGTTGATAGTTGTGGTATAATCAAATGAAGTACATTTGAAAAGAAGTAAGCACCAAAAACTGCTTCCGACTCCTCCGCTTCCTTTAATTCTGATGTATGCCAATGAATAATGTTAAAAGCCCAATCGAACAGTGATTGAAGCATTTGCAGAACGTCAAAGTAACTCTGCTGCAGTCTCTGCTGCGCGAAAACTGAACTGTGGCACGATGCCCAAATGTTATTGACCACGATTGTCTGCAAAGAAATGTATTTAACGATTTGCTAGCCGTCTCAGCTGTTTATGTTCAGTTCATCATTAAAGCCTTAAGAGCAAAGTACACTGCTCAAACACACTACGGCTTTCGGTAGAGTTCTCATTTGTTACCGCTTCAAGACTGTGAGACAATTTCATGCGGCATATTTTGGCTAGTTAGAGCCAAACGTCACGCAGTGTAAAAGAACTTCCCCAAAGTCCGACTTAATCTCTTTTATCCCCTATTAAACCGATCCTGAGTCACCCGCGCCACTCAATCGCGCGAAATTTAGAGTCTCACAATCAGCTAATCATAGTGAATCCCGTCAGCAGATATATAGTGCAACTGTCTCTGTCATAAAATGCACTCCTCCATTGGCTTGCCCATCCTCACAACACTTTATAACGAGCGAGGTCGAAATTTTGCATAATCAAAGTTTATCATATACGACGCCGATTTATTTTCCCCCTACCCAATAATATTAAAACTGATCTTACTCCTGTCTTAGTTAGAGGGGCATAAATGCCGGTTTGCCATGCATGAGTTATGTTCACAATCGGTGTTGGCTTCACACGGTTCTCAG
>NIUQ01005439.1:0-10787 GCA_002796945.1 Plectus sambesii
GAGCGTCCCGAACGCTCGGCACGGCTCCAACAGTTCAGTACAGCAGCTGCAACGGGTTTCTTTGTTTGTTCGCTGCTCAGTCGCGTCCCTCAATGGGTTCAGAGACGATACGCCACAGCTCTAAAAATATTATCACTCTTTAAGCTAGAAAAAATAATTTGGTTTATCACAAATACAATTATTAACAATTTTTCAAGTACCAAGTTTATTCTTCTAAAATTCACAATCTGAATAAATATCTGAGAGAAATCGGTGTAAATAAACGGTTATGAAATTTCTGTTGTAGAGAAACGTTCTTATATCTGGCATATGCAGCTGCATGCCTGACCCATGTGAACAAATTTGCGGTAATTACGAATGAACAATCAATTTTCTTGCATTTATGCCTGTCTTGGATAAATGTGTAGAGTAAGGAGAAACGTAAGGCTTGGGAGTTTGACGGATATGCATCTTCCCGCATTAACCACATTACAAATACACCGAAATCTTTCATAGTGCACTCATTCCAGACGGTCGCATGCACTGTGTTTCTTAAATTTCCGGTATCTTATTGTAATACCTGTATTCTTCACATCCACACCATCAGTTCTGCTCGTTACCCTCTAGATAATCCCCTTCAAAGTACGTCTTGGCGTCGAACTGCGCTTAACTATTGATTGGCGGACAATCTACGGTTTAATATAGTTCTCTTTTCTTCAAACTGTTAAGGCAAATCATCGTAAGATCCCGGTTAGAGAGATCTAACTTTTATCGTTCACATCCGGGAACATGGCTCTTCTTCCTTGAGGATGTACCTGACACTTTCTGCATTTCACCTTGCTGAATTTATTATGTGGTATCAGCTGATCTATTACACGTCTCAACACGATCAGGGGTAATTGCCTTTTACAACCGTAGTAGTTGAGAGAGATTTCAATTGCGGGCGCCGAAAATTTTAAAAAATCGGTTTTCGATTCGATAGAGATTTCGATTGGCTCAACCTGCGTGATCCGATAGATTCACACAAATCTGAAGCTCTATGCAATAAGTCAACCGCGTTTAGCCATTCGTAATGAAAGCGAAGCTGATTCGTCGTGGAAAAGCGAAGATCAAGCTCGATGACTCGTCCGAGGGAGCCCAGCGCTTATCCGAATACGCTGTCGGCGATTACGTCTTCACCAAAATAAAGGGACATCCAGTGTGGCCTTCCAAGGTAAGTGAGAGGCATATATGTGGTTATAATCCAATGGTGGACGGACAGCATTATCAAAATTCATGAAATTAAACGGATAATTGATGGTTGGGTTCTGAAATTGTTTTTGTTACAATGTTAATTTGCATTTAGTAGAACCGCATGCAGCAACATCTAAATGAACATCCTTGCATTATCACAAGATTAGTGCCCGCTCGAAAGCTTTCAATCCCTTGATGTGGACACCTTTCTATCGAGTAATCTAATGCAATAATATATGTCAGTTGAATTCCGCTGGCTGATTTCGTCATTTTTTAAGATCGACAGCATAGAGACCCTGTCACGAAATGGAAAATTAGTGAAGAAGTATGGTGTATTTTTCTTCGGCACAAATGAAACGTGAGTTGTTTCGATTAATTATTGCACGCTGCATGTCTTTTAATATTACGAGCAATGCCTTAGCACACGCACATATGCCATTAGAGCAAGTGGATCATCTTTCAATTAATAGATTTGTATATATCTGAGACTGCTGCATAATAACGGAGATCGCCGTATGACTTTCGAGTGCTTCTGGAGAACAATTGTACAATTGCGGGCAGTAACAAAACTCTCCTCACTTGGTCCTCTGTATGACTTACGCTCCTCTTTTCAGGGCGACCGTATTTGCTGACAGACTATTTCTGTACACGCCTAATCGAGAGCGTTTCGGCCTTCCCAAGAGCCAGAACAACTTTAACAGCGCGATGTACGAACTTGAAATGGATCTGGTTGGTTTTATCTCGTTTTGTTAATATTTATTTAAGAAACGTTGAAAATTGCAAAACAATATGGATTCGTTAACTTAGATAAAGAAGGTATGCGCGCTGAAAAAAATCTATAATTATATTCAAAATACTGCGCTCTAAGCACCCTAGATATCACTTTCTGACTTCAGAATTATTTTGGGCTTTTCTCCGTGAGACGGCCAAAACATTGCTCGTGGTTCGCGGGGGCCTCGGCCGGCCTTCCGCTTACAATTATATTTTTCGAAGAAGATACAGACTCTCTATGAAGGGAATCTGGCTCCTTTGAATCAAACCTTGCACCGTTCTTAGCCATGACGCTGTATGAAGTGTTCGTTTCAGCGTCGTAGTTGTCGAAAACGTCGACCAGTCGAAGAAGTTGAAGAGGTGCCAGAATCCGAAGATCCATGGGTCGGTTCTTCAGTTGTGCAGCTTTCTCTTATATTTTCAGTCGTTCTTTTGCACGTTCATATGGGGATAGCTTTTATAACTGGGGCGAAAACTGTTTACGAATAAATAACCTAACATAAATTTCTTTACAACAATGTCACTTTAACGCAAGAGTACTGGACCACTTTCTCGTTCGATCCTATTGACTTTTATGATTTGGTCTTCTAATGACCCTAATTTTCGATCCCTTTGCATCTCTCATTATTAATGAAATCATTTTGCAGTTTGTCGGTGGTGAGACGTCATCACTAATGGAGAAAGTCGAATCAATTGAGGATCCATTATCCACTGGACAGGTATGCCTGTAGTTTTATTAGTTTAGAGTACTAGAATATCTCTGTTAATGAATTTCGGTGACTCTATTACGCTTTTCTTCCATGAAAGTCACTTTTGTATTTCTTATGAGGACTTTACTTTTGCTATAAGCTTTTTACTTCGCTTCGGTACGCCAGCCTAAGCGGTTTGTAACTTGTAAGAAAAACCATATGTCATGATATGGCGTTTCCTGGCATATCGACCCCATCCTGTTACAAATGCACTTTCCCGAGATTTTAAAATTTGTATATAATTGAATGCCACAGCTTAAAGAAGATTGGAACATAACAGTCATGCAGAGATATCTGGCTCAAAGGCGGAAGTGCGATAGCTTTCGCAGTAAAATGCGTAATGGGTGGTTATTACGGAAGGAAAGCATTTCAGGCACTAATCCCAGTCAACCACCCGAGCGCATCTTTGATATTTTGTTTAACGCATGGCGCGCTGGTGAGTTGATCAACAGTCGTGGCGCGGGCTATCTGTTGGGGCTGTATGGAACAATATTTTGAGCATTTTAGGAGTCGTCTGGAGCTAGTTCCAGCCTGGAAACTCCTCATGATCTCAAACAAGAACTGGCCGTCGCATTCGCCGCGAAGTATGCGCTACCGGCGACCATCGACGATTATGATCGGGACGTCCGTTTGGCCGACTACTTCTACTGGACGCGCGCTAACAAACCCGAAACGTGCAACCGACAAACTGTCGTCGACTCGGTACATTGATCATTTTTGACGTTATTCTGATCAACTGATCGTGTCTCTTTTTTTGTGTTTTCTGATGTTTCTGTTAGTATCCTGTGTATGACCTGTATCGCTTGCCGTGAAGTATGTAATGCGGGTTGAACGCCGTCCGGGATGTTTGTTCAATCTGTGCAGCTCGTTGACTAGTCTTTTCCATGCTATTCTATCGAGAGGGGAGGACTGGCGCAAGCTGAAAGGGGAAATGTTCAAAATCTTACGCAGTGAAATAATTGCAAATTTCTTTGCAGTTGAGAGCGATTGTGAAGTTGGAAGCGAGCATTGTGCGTTTGATGGCAGACGCGATTGACTACCAGAAGCTACTCGCCCTACTAGAACCAACGACACGCGCGCTGTTCACCGCTCGTCGAGAACCGATGCTCCTTCGTCCTTCCTTCTTGCTGCTGCTTATGCGCGTGAGTTACTGTCACTTTTTAATCTATCATCTTTCACTTTTGTGCGACAGTTTCTCGAAGACGCAGACAAATTCATTTTACATTTTTAAATTTGTTGATTTTTTAGCGCAGAAGTGAAAGAAATGAATGCATTTCTGATAATCTTGTGATGATTATAGATTGATATTTTCGCATATTTCAGCTGTACCGGACAGAGCTGCTCGCTACGGACAGCGAATCACTGAAGGACGTGAAGAAGAAGTTGAAGGAAGTAGCCGGTCGGCTGGCTTATCGCTTCCTGACGCATGCATGGCGCAAGACGGATGACGAGGAGTACCCGCAACCGGCGCCGCCTTCGGTTATGGAACTGCTCGATCAGCCCGATCTCTGGCGACAGAGGATGGCCGACGCTTGCGGCCAAGTGTTACATCGTCCTGAGAACAAGCGATACTTGCAATCCTATGAAGATGTCTCGCTCTATCTCGGCCCGGGTTAGTGGTTCTTTGCTATGTGTGAACTTACCGTAATAAAATCTATGCATTGTACCAGACCTGGGCGCGGCTAGGGGGATGGTGAATATAGTATCTTCTTTTCGATCTTAAAGCGCTATCAATTCTCAATATGATGAAATTCGATATTTTAGGTACCGATGAGCTCTGAATCCAACAAGCTCATGAATCTGGATTCCCTTCGTCTCAAAAGCCGTCCTGATCGTCGGGCTAATCAGTTGTTTACGGATAGTATTTATTTCGCGATGTTTTGCTGTATTCTTGTTCGTTGTAGCAATGTCGGTACACGGAAACCATTGCCTGATTTTACAGTGTTTTACTGCAAATCATTATAAATCAGATTGCCCTGTATCAAATGATACAAGTGTTTTAATTCACACCGTATGTATCAGAACAATACAAGTTGGCTCAATCTCACTCAATCGCATATTGTTCAGGGGAGGCGGACATTTCTCCGATCTGGACAGTTCTCCGACTAGGGCATTTCTCCGACTAGGACAATTCTCCGACAAATATTTCCCCGCTCGGTCAATTCGCCCACCGGTCATTTCTCCGACAGGTTTTTTTCCCCCGGACAATTCTCCGACAGACAATTCTCCGACATCTGCTCTCCCCCCCGGATAATTATCCGACATAATAATTTTGGACTACGGTATGAAGCAGCGGAATGCTCGGGCAACATTGTATCGTGCTAGTTTTGCCCTAACGAGGTCAAGTAATCTGCTGACCGCGTGGGTTAATGCGCGGCAACCGGGAATGTGGCGAAATTTTTGAATAAAGAGCGGTACAAGACGAATAAGCGGCAATAATGCGCGGCAAACGGAAGAGTGAGCTGTATATAAGCATCCAACTGAGAGCGATGGAATCATAGCAACAAGTCACTCTAATTAGAAATGGGTTAGAGCAGAAGAGCGGAAGATGAACTGCGTCATGAGATACGAGGACGAGCCAAACACGATGGACTACCTTCGTGGGATTGCCCATAATCTGTCGCTTTAGTTTCCCCTGTTTTCTAGTTCTATGTCTGCTTGCTCTTTTGCTGCTCACTAGTGCTCGCTTTTTTCCTACCGCGCTCACTGCTTTGATTAAACATTAGCTAACTTACAGCTGTTCACTTGCCAACAGATTAGCTCAGTCAAAGATATATCCTAAGTCTAAGATTAGTCTGGTCGGAGAATTGTCTGTCGGAGAATCGTCCGGGGGAAAAAATATCTGTTGGCGAATCGTTTGTCGGAGAATTGTCCTGGGGAAACAATATCTGTCGGAGAAATGACCGGTCGGAGAAATGACCGTCGGAGAACTGGCGAATAGGAGAACTGTCGAATCGGAGAAATGCCCTAGTCGGAGAACTGTCCAGATCGGAGAAATGTCCGCGCCCCCTAAGGATCTTTCATACTTTTTGCGGAAATCCTCAACTCCTCCTTGTTTCACATCTGTAACGGGACGCTACTGTTCAGAGGTTTATTAATTAACAAAAGCGGTTGAACATTTTAAAATTGTAAAAGTTCGCTCGACGTTGAGGCATGACACAGGACACTAATATTTTTACGAATCCATTCGACCGATGTTTGAATTTTCGAATTTTCTTATGAATGTTTCATCTTTGCATGGCACTGTGATTAGAATGTCTACGAATGATTTTTGAGAAGGGCCAGATAGTAATGCTGAACCATGTACTGATTGTATAAGGATTTATTGATTGTGTAACTACTTTGCACACTATACATCAGAATAAGTGAACTATACAGGATTTCCAAAAACAACGCAAGGGTAATAACGAAAAACATTTTATAATATGCGTTTCACAAAAGCGAATCTTAAGAGTTGAAGAAGCTTCTGCGACTAAGATAGAAAATCAGTCATTCAGTATCACATTGACTAAATTTTGTGCTGGTTGCGCGCGTATCTCTTGCCGAACGGTTTTCATTTTATTTTTTCAAAAGCGCCGTATGATTAGCTTCGTTGCAATTGTCAGTTGGACAAACAGTGCATTGAGAAGAAAAATTGGAGCTGAATTGACGTCCGGCACTCGCACAGCCCTCATTCATATGTTCACAGATTGTCTCTGTTGTTGCACAATTCTTCACAAGTATCGCTGAAATTCATTTCAGTTTTGCTAAGAGAGTTTAAATCATTTTGGGATGCCGTCAATGGATCCTTTAAGGGACAAATTCCCCTTGCTATAAATAAACTTAAGCAAAATTTGTGCTTACTTAACTATTCAAGCCCGTGACTTGATTACTATTCCTGCCTTTATTAGCATAAAGTTCAACAGGAATATAAACGGAGAAAAACAATCATATTCTGTACGTTGATTCATTCGTTGGTTATGAGGCATTCTCAGAGACTACGAATAAAATTTCGTGCAATTCAGTATGAAAAGCAGCTATAAATGACTGCTATTGGCGATATATGCAAATTTTGGAATTACCTCATTTAGGGAAAGATTTTTAATACTGACTTTCATAATTTTTATCCGGAATCCTCTCCAAGAAAGCTCTTAAAGTTTAAATGACTCACGAGTATTCAGAACAGTGGTCGGATAATCGTCGCTCAAGCTATTGCTGCAAAAGGCGCTGTAGCAGAATTTGTTCGCAGGGGTGCATTCTTGGCTTAAATAGGGCTCTTCGTCATCCAAACTGCCCATAAAACAACGAAGGCACTGCGAATGTTTCAAAAAGATGAGAGAAAGTAGTAAAACAGAACTTTGAACGAGGTGCATCTTGAAAACTTGAATTTCTATCAGGAAGCGGTAGGATGTCAGACATGGCACATGGATATGGGGATATGCTCCTCGAGGGTTAATTTCTTAAAACTACAGTAAATATAGTTCCAATTTCATATTTATCATTTACATTAGTCAAATGAAACTGGCCGCAGGCAGTTGGATAAGAGGACAATTTCTGCATGCTATTTTAAGCGTAGGGACTCTCTGGAACTTGTCGCAGTTATACATGATAAAATTACGCTGTGGCCATCTGAGGCCTGTTCCATACAATTACAGCGATTAAGCAATTGCAAGTGCCGCCACTGATCAGATAACTGACAATCACCAGAAAATGATCATTCTCCTCGCTTGAAATTCTAAAATGGCTATAGTATGATCAAATAGGTTTCTGGGCTTATTATCTCTTGTGCTCAAGTCTCACATTTATGTCGGAAATTAGAGAACTGCAGGTGAGTGAAATAGCGCCTTTGGGGATGATATAACCCTCAGCCAAAATTTGTACCCTCTTCCACAGCCCCAAATCCATGGCCACGCCAGCTCCACGAAAATACAATAGCAAATTTTCTGTCAGCGCCCGATACACTACCGAATCGCCGATGAATCACAAAGTTATTATCACGTTCTGCGAATACAAATCGCAATGACTCTTTTTTTATATTGAGCCGTGACTTTGTGTAAAATATGAATGCGCTAGTCAGATGACAAACGCCCGCATGTCGACTGTTATTCATCATTGTAGGCTTTGTGAGTTTTGAAAGTTGCCAGTATTCCGCTGACGCATATCTACAACAAAATTGATCATGTGGAGAAGAGAAGGGGCGCGTAACCCTTCGAGTTTGACCCTTGAAGTCGTGGGACACAAAATTTAGCACCCCGCATGTATTTAAGGAAGTTTACCTGATGGGAGTGTAGAGCCTCAGACTGTTAGCTTGTACTTTCAAATGCCAACCAATGCCCATTTCTGGTTACATATATCTGATCAGGAGAGTTATTGCAAATGTGTTGAGGTTCAAATGGAAGTAACATTATAACTATATTACTTAAAGTGCTTTTCATGGAAATTCTGTTTAGTAATAATAATCCTTGAAGTACATAATTCTATAATTATTGGATAAGGTAAGGCTGAAATAACTTTGGTTGTAACATAGCTGATTGATAGTTACGTGAAAAGTGAAATAATAATCATGAAAAGCGTGAAATAATTTTATATAACAACTTGGTATCTGCACACATTCAACAGGTCATTGAAAGATTAGTTTACTTGCCGTCGCGTCGACCCCTTTTTATATCTGCGTAGGCACTGCGGCAGTTGACCGAACGCATTAATCACAGATAGGCGATCATCAGCGAGCGTCACTGTTCGATGAAGGAATGCGGATCGCGCCCCTCACGGCGATCGAAACCCGACATTTGCGTCTCTCTTCTGATTTATGGTCATTCGAAAACATACACAATAGTGTTCGACTCAATGACGTTTGTGAAATACTGCTCTCTTCTGAAGGCGTTCGATTTCCAACTTTGAACCCGCTTAGGGCGCGGCTGTGAATAAATTAAAAGAGGTATGTCTATCTATAACTTCATCATACACTAATCAATGAATCATAAGATTCAGTGTCTATGCCAGCATACCAGCTTTAAGAAGTACGTGTTCTTGATCGAAATGAAACTGAAGCACTCCTTTCTCTCAAAAACTTGCACTTAAAACCGGCTACCAATGAATAATAATAACGGAGATACTTTGATTTCGTTTCCTAAATTCTATCAATATTTCTGCATCTACCGTGAAATATGAAAAAAATGTTTAAGGCGTTACAATAAATTTTGGTTGTGTAGGAAATTTTGCAAGTTTAAACGTTCCTTTTGTCAACTGAAAACAGGGCTATAATAATGAACGGTGCAAAGGGCGAGACGCAGCAGAAACATGCAAGAAAAGCACCAAGATGGCGTTAATAAAACAGAATTAGTCCGAAGCAAACAGTGAGTTGTTAAATCATTGAACGATAAAGCAACGCTAACAAATTTTTTATTTGTGCATTACCTGACAAAAACACCAAACCGTGCAAACAATCTTTTACTCTTGATCGACAGGAGGATCAACACGTTTTGGCGAGAGCTATATTTGCAAGAGTTAAAATCCGTTTCAAACATACAGAGTACCTTCTATGTTTTGAAATTTTAAAAATGGGTTCTACAACAGGCGAAACAAGTCCTAACGATTAAGTCAACAGCAACAGGTTCTCTTGTGTCTCATTGATTCGGGAACTGTATCTGATGAGCAGTGTTTCTCGCAGATCGTGATTGAGCCTTTCGGACGTGCATCTTCCACTCCTTTCCTTAGTGACAATAAATCACTGTCCGCGTCATCATTGGGCGTTAGCGTGATTGATTCACTTCCTATCTCCTTATTTTGCAGCAATCATTATTTCGATGATTCAAAACTAATATCGATGATAAAAGGAAGAAAAATATCGAAACTGAGTGTGGATTACCTACCATGGAATTAGGGATGACTGAATGTGGACATTCTGCATCGGGAAATACTATTAATATTGAAAGAAAATTAAACAGTGCCGCGAGTCTTGCAAAGTGATTCCTTTTTACCCATTGTTTCGGTCTATTATTTTATCTGCCGTCATTTTTTGTTTGTTCGCCTTTTTACTGTACATTCCGGTCTGTTGGCCCGCTTGAGTTAATAACAGTTTTCTGGTGTGTCTCTCTGTCTGTCTGACGCGGGGCGCGGGTGATGCAGACGAGACTTTGACGTTTCTACCATTTTACAATCACAATAAGCTGAAAAATAGCATTTCAGCAACACTAAATAGAATGCATATACCGGATTTCATATTGATTCTCAGGATCATCAGCTAAAAGCAGATTACTTTTTTATTTTAAAGTTCTACCATCTAAATTGTCGTATTTAAACGGCTTAAATGGTGAAAATGAATGAAATAGCGTTTTTTGAATTTTGTTTGATTGCAAGAATTATTCGTTTTAGTCAGATAGCTTTCATGTGAAAACGTCTGATAATTTTAACACCGAGATCCAAAATTTTTTAGAGCCCGGAGTTTGGCATGCACACTGATTATATAATTATATAAATACAAATAAGGTTTTAGGTTAAACTTCAATCTGGAACTGCTGATTTATTATTAAACCGTATGAAAGCAATTGATTGAATTAAAATTGAGCAGTAATCGTTAATTAGGGTCACACTTCGAACTTGCCTTACTACAAAGCAATGATTTCGGTATTTTTTTCTGCTATAAAACGGCCTCAATAAATGTACTTTTTCCACCTATAAGAAGCTGTAGAATGCGCGAATTTCAATTGCGGTGGTAGTTAGAGTGTTGGTTGACTGATTTTTTGATGAAAGCGCTAAATAAACATGGATTAAAAATGAAACCGATTTCGATTACATATCTGATGAATCTAATGACGAAATGAACGTCTACTTTTTGAGAGTCTTGCAGTACGTAGGGATCTAAAATTTCGTTCGTGGAAGCGCGCGCACCATCGTTGCGGAACCCAAACACTGCGCGATTGATATACGGTATTCTGACCGAGCCGTCTTTAAAATTTGAAACATATCATAAATTTCTTTTTTCAACGTAATGGAGGTCCCTCTTCCTTTCATTCTGCTTTGACAAATGACTTATCCTGTTATTACTCTATTTCAGACACTGGCCTACGTTGCAGT
>NIUQ01005440.1:0-10787 GCA_002796945.1 Plectus sambesii
CCCATCTCATAATATTGAAAGGCGAGATGGGAATGCAGAATGTATGAAGGCTCATTTAGGGTGTGGTTACATTCTATTCAGTCGATTTTCTGCACTTTTTCCCTACATCAGCGTTTCTCTAATACGATAGCTGAGAAGCGGCGCTGTGCAATGAGAAATTTTTGCTTTCATTGGTCTTGTTCATTCTTCTAGCTCAGTATCTCAGTTCTATTCTACGTATTTGATCATAAATTCGGGGTTTCTTTCTTGACCAGCTTGCTCAATACGTTCTCGGTTACTTTCTTTCAGTCTTTTGCTTTCAGCCAGTCTTTCTCCAAATCTATCCGAAATAATAATGCTCGCGAGACCTGGCCATTCGTGTGCTGTTTGAGCTAAATTTGCAGTCACTTCTTCCTCATAAAAATTCATAATAAAATCACTAACATCTCTATCATAAAAATTCTTGACAAGAAATTGTTGAATGCATTTGCATTTTTGCAGGTGATGTAGAAATTCAGGATAGGTTTCTTTCACAAAAAAGTCAGCAGATAGCTGCAAAGACTTGACAGAACTGTTTTTAATTTGATCTGTAATTGATTGCCATGTTGCCAAATCAATTTTGCATTTGATGAATTCCACAGTGTCGATTGATGGCAATGTCGCAATACCACTGATTGTACTGTTTTTCATTTCACATTCTATGAATTGCAGATTGTTCAGGGATGGACAATTTTTGAATGACAGCTGAGAATTAGCTATGAATGTGCATCCATATGATGGTATAATACCTCCAAATGTGAGTGAGTGGAGCTTGATCAAGTCGCTGAATGATAACAGGTCATTTTGACGAATTTCGTAACCATGTATTGTAATTTCCATTTCTTTAAGATTGTTGCATTTTTGCAAGTGAATTAAGAATTCCTTGTTGAAATCTCCCCCAAAATAACTGACCCCAAGTTGTTGTTTTCCAAATCCTAGCTGCAAACGTATGACAGAACCATTCTTTATCTGATCTGTAATTGACTGCCATGTTTCCAAAGCAATGTCGCATTTATCGAATTCCACAGAGTGAATTTTTGGCCTTGTTGCAATACCAAGATTTATCCTGCTTTTAATTTCACAATTCCCGAAAAGCAATCTACCCAGCAATCGACAGTTTGTGAATGACAGCTGAGTGTCGGCTTCAAATATGCACATAAAAAATCTCACTGTGTGGAGGTGGATCAAATCACTGAATGTGAATAGCATTGGACTGGACATGTTGGGTGTGAAGATCGATCCACTTTGTATAGATGCATCATTTAGCAGATTTCTTGCATGTTTAGCATTATTAGATTTATGTGTCACTGCAATAGTTTGCACGTTTGTGCATTGTGAGAGGAACCAATTTAGCAGCTCGTTGTTGAAGCCAGATGGTGTATTAAATGCATCAAATGTTGTATCCAGATGAATATCAACGAGCCTTTCGAAATAATATTTGCGTTTCTCTGTCTGTACGGACATTTTGTCGGATAAAGCAATTCTTAAAAGGAACCCCTCGAATTCTTTCATAACATTTCCTAATAAATCCAATTTTGAAATAGGTAACAACCATTCGCTTGTAGAGTCATTCGAACATAAACAGTAGAATGCCGCAAGAAATTCTTGAATGGTCCTATGTGGAAAGAAAAAGGAGGTTTTAAGCTGCAGCGATTCGTTACGTGTTTCTTGCTTCGTCATCAGTCCAACCTGTTCTATTATAGGTTTCAAGTTAAATTGTTCATAATCAGCCTCTCCAAAAACATTGTCCTTCAACCTAGCTAATGCCATTTTACCCAGACAAAGAAGTTGGGGAAAATGAGTATAAAAGTCTTGAATTGTTTTAAATTTGTCACTAGAACCATTGTGAAATCCAAAAGAACATGGAATATCACGGTCAGGAAAGTCCTGTTGATGCCTATCAATGAGCCACCATATGATGTTGCAGTACAGTTCTAGTAGCGTACCATCAATAATTCTTTCGTGCACAAGGCAAATAAATGTCAGAAATAAAGGCGTCTCTGCCAGTTTGTTCAAATTTTCATTATTGTTCAGTAAATTCTGTACTGCTTCAATGTTATGCTTATTATCAATCTTAGATGAGAGAAAATGATTCAATATGTATTTTTCTTTTTGTTGCTTTGTTATAAATCCAAGGACTTCAGCAAAAACAAATCGTCCTTTACGTCCTCTAAGATTTGATAAATAACCCTTTCTTGTTGATATTACAACATTAAATACTGGTGCTTTGTCAGTAATGCTTTCAAACAAATATGTTTTCAATTCCGAACACTGTTTTTCTAACGATGATTCGTCATAGCCATCTAATAATACTAAAATGCAGCGCTTTTCGCAGAACTGCTCATTGTTCATTAGTTTTTTAAGGAGCCCATAACATTCTTGCTTTAAAAGAGTTTTTGAATACTTTAGCACCAATTTAGCAATGCTTTCAAATGTTTTCTCACGCATTTTACGAAACTCGGCATATAAAACAACATCATAGCATAATAGTTCTTGCTTTCCTTTCCCCCATTCATAAGCCAATTTTCGCATTAGAGAAGTTTTACCAGTTGCTGGATTTCCTTCAATAATTAGCATTTTTACTTTCTCAAATGCTGTCTTAAGCAGCTCTGAATGATCTTCTGTTGCTTGTGAATCTTTCCATTCTTCTTCTAGTGTCAAAGATACCCAAGTATTTTCAATATCAAATGTAAAAGGTAATGAGAAGGGGTAAATTTGTTGAAATCTTCTCAAGTACATATCCCGAAGTGATTGCTGTATGCTGGAATATAATTTTGTTTATTACCCTGGTAGACAGCCAAAAATATCTGAAGTGTATCACGGGTAGCGGAAATAAAAGATTTTAAAATGCTTCTCATAGCAAGAGATTCAGACTTAGTCTTCCGTCAATGATCCATTTTATGGACACTCTGCTTAATAATGCGATAAAAGAACTCAAGTCATTGAAAGAGTCATTAGTATTGAGGAAGAACGGCAGAATTTTTTTAAACTCAAGTGTGTGCAAAACTTACGTTTTTAATTTTTGTTGCCATTCTTCAAAGTTTGGTTGAGATGAAATTGATGAAGAAGTAGATGGAGCTTGTCTAAATAAAATTAGATTTATTTCATTAATTCTTCTACAAAGATCAATTAAGCTGTCCTCGTTACTTTTTTTCGTTTTTATAATCTATGTGAATGGTTGGGCTTTTTAAAATGAATCACTTTGTGAATTACTTTGTATAAAAGGAAAATACAAGTGCTCAAACCTTCACTTACCTATTATCTTGTGGATAAGCACGACATTCTCCGTGAACAACCATTTGTGCGATTTTATAAGTGTCTCCTAGAATAACCGTTCCTCCGCTAACTGGACCACCCACCATCCTGCCCTCGTTTTGCTGGTTGTTAAAGGTGTTTCTGCAAAATTTGTACGAAATTTCAATCGGTTTTTATAGCAAATGAAAACATCAGTTACATCAGTAAACATCAATTGCCAACAGCCATCTAATAAGCAATAGCAAACAATAGTAATCAATAACCTTCATAGCTGGAGATCTTAGTTCATGTTTGAGGTAATACAGCCGGTATCACAAAAAAAAATTTAATCTGACTTAAATAATTATAATGAACCAGTTGATCTTTAGTGAGTGCAAAAATGATTTATTCGAGAAGAAGGCGATAGCAACTGTTTGAAACTTGCGCCACTTTTTATTGAAATAGAAGATAGACAGACTTTTACTGGTCACAATTTTTTACATTTTTTTCAATCTAGTATTTAATCATCAGGGAATGACGCGATTCTTCACATCCATTTCCGTTCCAGTTATTAAACATTGAAAGCAAAAGGATTTACTTTGTGTTCGTTTCAGGTAACGCTAATTGTTGATTAGAGGAGGATGGCAGACGTGCCAATATTTTTTCGGCTAAATGCTCCTTATTGCAGGCTTTCAACGCGTTAATAAATTCTTGTAATGCCGATGGACCTGCTCCTTTTACAATACGTATTAGACGCATAATACGAATATCTTTATGCATAATTTCCTGAAAAGTATTATTGCACTATAGCCACTTGAATAGTTCCTCTTGCCATTATCTCTTCAACTTGGTCATCTTGTACGATTCCTTTTGTGTTCAAGTATAGCAATACATCTTCGGCCTCAAGTTCCTGAGAAATATCAAATTGGCTTTCTTGCAATGCATTTTTGTGGTCGTCATTCATCTAAAAGTATAAAGATATTCTAAGCTGAGGGCACTCTTAACTTTTAAGGCCCAACTTTCTTCAATAATAGATTAATTTAATGATAATCCTTCCGCAGTTAAAGCATTTATCAATTTTTGTGCTGCAGATATGAGATATATTAAAATATTTTCATTTTTCTCACCGAGATCATCTTCAACCGATCGGTTCAACAACGGCCGCTGTTATGAATTTCAAACAATTGCAGAAAAGAGTATTTGTAAAGGTGAAAAATTGGGCAAAACATTCATCACTGTCCTTTTCTTAAAATTTGACGCTATCTTTGTAACAGCAGAAACTGAAGAGGGTGGGGGTGAGAACTCTTTGCGCTCATTAGTCCTTGCATTACTCGACTGCTGATCTTTTACTACTATTTAACATAGATTTTAGTAATATTTGCGAAAGGCCACAAACCTTAACTATCCAAGTTCAAACTATGAGGTTAAGCAGAGTACGAACATAGTGGAGCGTTGCTATTAAAGCGTGTATGTGAGTGTGCGTGTGGTGGAGTAAGAAACAAGCGATGCGTTGTTTGCCCAACTTGTAGCTCAATAGATAATGATGCTCAGAACACGCAATGAAATTTCTGCCTGTTTCATAAGAATAATTATAGTTTCCTGTGCGATTAAATGTGGTGATCCATGGGTTATTGTAATTGAGCATATAAACCGGATTGACTTCAGCTTGATCCAGGAAAGAGTCGTTATGCTGGGAATCGGAATCGCAAATCGTCTGAGTATCATTACATCTTTATAGTCAATATCTTTTACTGCAAAGAGTCCCAGGGAACACCGAAGCATGCATGTGGAACACTAAATTGAGCACTTTTGCTGCGGAATTGGTCATATTATGCTGAGAATGTAAATGCTTGAGCAATGAAGCACTGCGAGAAAGAGAAATTGATGTAATATGATTTATAATCACCTTTTTTGTGTTCACGATTGTCAAAATTGAGATTAAATCAAACATCTAACCATCGTTACACTTGTTCGCAGTACAAAAACGCTAGTTGCATTTCGCGCTTCAGCCTTATCGCTGCGCGACCAACACTTTTTTCTCATTACTAATTTTATCTAAATAAAATAAGCGCTGAATCTAAATATTGCCCAAAACGCGCGACAAATGCTTTGTCTCGACAAGAAAATCATCGACTTTATTAGTACCGAATGAGCAAGTCCGCATTTTACAATTCCAAATCGACAAAATGCATTGAAATCATCGGCTCAAAAGAAATTCATCCCAACACATGACTTATGAAAATTATTTGAAAGAGGAAAGGTGGAAAGGGGGAGTCAAGGTCAAGTGGAAGAAAGATGCTTCAGACAATTCACATGTAAAGCGCGCGCACGAAATGAACACGCATACGTACAGTTTCAAAAGTATTCAAAGTTTATTGTCGCGCAACCGAGTGCCCACCAATGCACAAAAACATCCAGCCAGAACAATCGCGATTTGCATACCTTTAGGTTTATAAGCGATTAATGTCAGTCGGTAAAAGGGAACAATATCGACACGAAGCATTATCATCACCAGCCGTCGCTATTTCCCGGATGTTACAGTCTCTTTTATACCATAATCCGTCAACCTTGCATTCAATTCCATCGTGTTTTTACGATATTCAAACTGTACCCATTTAGGATTAGTCAAGGATCTCTCATCACGCAAATGAGCATCTATTACAGTTTACTCATTGGTGAGATGGAGACATGACGGAATGGAATGCAGAAGCGATGAATTATAGTAAAAGACACTGTAAGATGTATACACAATCAAATGATATTTCATCAGGATGGCAGCGTTTGAAGTAACAAATTACGATTTTAGGAAAATACCATCATAGGAAAGCAAATGTCTTTTTCATTTTCGATTGACATGGCATGTAAGCATAGACGCGCTGAATGAAAATATCTTAAAGAGAAAGAGGAGCAATTGATTTTTATGAAAGCGCGGCTCGAAGACGTACATTAATGACGTCATATACACAGTTATGACGTCAGCGCGATGATTGCTGAAAGAACCAAAGAAACACGGGACCAGTCGCACATCGCGTACTTTGATTTAAGTCGTTCTTCGAAGATATACCGTCCTACACAACGAAACGAGAGACCCAGGCGCTAATCAGCGTGAGACGAAAAAAGCAATAATTTGCAGGGGTCGCACGAAATAATATTATGGAATATTCGTGAGGCCGAGCGAATTATTGATTATTTTGCGCCATGCTTGTAAATTTACACCCAAGTCTCGTTTAGTGTGGACGACGGTATAAGAACATTACGTAAGTACGCGATATGCAACCAACCCACTGACTCATTTCTCAAGCACAAACGACGCGCGCGAAGAAGTATACACGTTTTGGCTGCTCGTCTCTAATTAATGCATACACTGGAATTTGACTCGAAGCTGCAGTTGACAATCAGATAAAGACCACCTCATTCCTTTGCTGATCATAGTGAAAACTCGGCAGAGAGATTTGAGGGTTACGGTAGTTTTGACATTACATTTGAGAACGAAATTCAAGTCGGTCAAACTGATGCACATTTATCACCAACGGCTTGGTAGAGTCTAAATATCGTAGATTCACCACCGTTTTCTAGACTTGGGCTTACGCTTATGGATTATCCATAGCCGAGCCAAAATTTGAGGTTAGGCTTAAATACTAGAGATTCTTAGTGAGTCAGCGATAAAATAGGTATAAACAGGTACACTGTCACTGTGACGATGACCGACCAAATCCCCACAAATGATGCTAATCCGCATCGTTCATTATGCGTTCAGGTCCCAACAAGAGTTCTCCGAGCATTCAAATGAGCCTGATCAGGAAAGGGACGAGGATACGGTAATTATAGCGAGCGAAGAAGCGAAATAGTATAGCAACCAAGCAAGCAGAACATTAGCAGCAACAGCAGCAGCAGCAATAGTAGCACACTACAAGAAACTAAGCGACATAAACGAAGCAGTTGATGTCGTTGTCGTCCCGTTTGAGGAAGTGATTGTCCATCAACCATTCGATCTGCTCCTTGATGAGCTTGCGCGACGGCAGGAACATGTGCTTCAACATTTCCACTAGCTCCGTCTGGAGTTGCGCCGACTGGACCCGCTTACGCATTTTCAGTATCTTTACAATCGCCTCCTGCAATATAAACATTTTTCTGATATATAGTCGAACAAGATTACAGTAATAGTTGGTGATATTCACCGTTATAAACAGTTACAGATACTGTAATAGACATTGATAGATACTGCTATAGTCAGTTGCAGACAGTTTGATTCACTGTTAAGTTCAGAGATAGACAATTATAGTCAGTTATAGTAACTATTATAGTCACTGTTGCAGTCAGCAATAGTCTAAAGTTACATTCAGTTATAGTTAAAAATAATAATCAGTAATAGCCACTATTGTGATCAGCTATAACCACTGTTATAATGGCCAGTTATAGTCAATAATATAATACAAAAAAGATCAAAGCCGAACCTGAACTCGAAGGACACGCAGGGCGACAATGTCATCATGCTCGGTTTCGCGGCTTTGCTCCGCCGATAGTTGAAGGCGACCAATCAAATTCAACCGTCCGCGCACTTGAACCTTGCCATTCTGCAATTGACACGCTTATTAGTCCTCCATTTGAATTCCCTCAATTTCTAGAGTGCGGGGAACGTGGCTTTTTTGAAGCCTCAGAGCCTCTATTTTTTGCCACTTCTCTGCCGTTAAAGAAACGCCGCCAAGAGCAATTTAGTCCGAAAATGGCGATCGTTTAAGATTAAGACTGACCCCTACACTTTACGATTAAAACCTTTCAATCAATAGCAAAGGTCCAAAGTGGATACCGTAGAACGCCAATTAAAGAGTTTTTTTAGCACGAATACCGTCAAGGAAAACCATAAAGAAGACGTTTCTACTGTTACTAATGTGAAATCTTTGAGAATAATTATCCCCGACTAGTTGAAAGTCCTGACCGCACTATATCTTTATTGTAAAGTTCAGCCAACTGACCTTGACCAAACAGAACTCGTCGTTAGTCCAGAACTGTGTCGAATCGGTAAACTCGCGGGGATTGGGCGAATCGCAGTCGCAACACAGCACCTGTTGACGAAGCTTCGGAAATGCCACCAAGGACTGAAAAACATTTGTTCGCGTGAGGCGGCTGTGTCACTTAGCCGAGGTCTTAAGACAAGTCATTTAGATGCGATAGGATTTTCCTAAAGCGCTCGTCATACAGAGAAGAACCGCGTCAAAAGTTTTCGTGTCCAAATACAATGGGTCAAATTCACGTCGCACACTTTGCTGATAAACTCTAGCATTACATATCATATCTAAAGTGCTCCTTTATCAACCGTTCACGTTTTGAATAATATATTATAAATATTCTTGCAAATTAATATGCTCGATAACAATTAGGCAAAGAAAAGGAGTATTAAATGACTCGCTACACTCAGCGCTGGTGGAGGAAAACTGGGTAGAAAGGGTGAAACTTCCGGGCAGCTAAGTTAAGACGGTCGAAAAGTGAAGTTTGATAATAAAAAAAAGACGTACGAAAAGTGTGCGTCGCAGCTCCATGTCGGGCAGCTCGGTGGCGAGCCGGAGATTCTCGTAAGAGATGCGGTCGTTCGGTCGGTCGTTCCAGCAGAAAAGCACCGCCATCTGGAACGTCGTCACGTCCAGGTCGAACCTGCCTATCTTGTTCGCGAACGAGATCTGCAAATCGGCCATTTCCATCGTTGCTTTAACTTAAATGTCATTTTGCAGCACTATCTCGGTATATTGCGATGAGATTAGACTTATGGCAAGTGAACGGAAGTAATTCAAAAATGCCGGTCGCATCGCCATCGAGTAATTAAGATAAATGGTAGGGAGATCTTTCAAATACTTCTCTCAAATGGCTTTTTCCTTTTTGTACAACATTTTCGCCCCAGCGATAAGAGCCGCCTCCCTTCATTTAGCATCAATCTCACCAGTACCCACAATCCGCCTCTCAATTGATATTGCTGTATCTACGAAACACCCAGAAGTCATATATGGGTGGGATATTCTTAAAGTCGATAAACAGCAGAATATAGCGAAAAAAGACGTAATGAATAAAGAACGATTAATAATGCATAGACAAGCGCGTACCGTTCCATTTGACCAGTGATGAAGCCATTGGAGTTTGCGGCCGTTGTGCTGTCGTTTGTAGAAGTCCTCCACTTCGGGAATGAAGTCTTCCAGCTCTCGAGGGAGAGAAACCGGCACACGCTCTCCGCCGCGAGACCACGCGCCCGCATTCAGGATCTTGATGTTTACAGTATCTAAAACGGCCATTTCCCGATTCTCCAACACACTTTAATCACTTCTCAATTCTTTCAAGTGAACAGAATATAAAAATATAATACCATTCTCGCTTTAAATTCAATACTTTTTCAATCAATTGGGACATTGTCCGGTACAAGGAAGACGTTTTCCAAATCAAATTAATATAAAACGTTCTCTCTGAACTGCAAAATATCCTTATTTAGGTAAGAATAGAACAAAAATTAATCAACATTCAATATTTCACTTTTGCATGATATTTTAAATATCGATAAAATCAAACGCTCAGCAGAACTCAGACAGGTAACGTAGTGCATTTATACTCACCAGCCATTGTATTGCGATTGTTGTTGCTACCGATGTTGGTTGACTTGAAGTTCTTGTTCAGATCCTTGTTGATCTCAATGTCTTGCAACATTCGGTACAATTTGTTCACATAGTCGGCAGGCATGCCCGCTTCCTGAAACAGGACAAACTCACAAAACGCCCTTCAACTAGACTATACAATCTTAAGCTCTTAATCAGTAACAAAAAAGTGAAATGTTGGTCACATAGAGAAAAGGGCTAACGGCGTGGACCACGGAGCGAAAGTGCTCAATTTAGTTTCCACACAAACGGCATTGTCCATTTTATAATCCAATGCAAACGACCAATGGTAATGACCAATCAAAATGACCAAAACAAATGAGTAATACAAATGACCAATCAAAATGACCAATAGAAATGACCACTCACGCGAAGTCGGTTGACCATCGTCTCCTCCTTCTCCTGATCAGCGGTCATGTCGAGAATCAACCGCCGTGACAAGTGCGCCTTGTGAAAACGCATAAATACATCTTTGTTCTGCACGTACTTGAGCACCAGTAGCTGCAACAAACAACGCAATCAATAGGCCCTATTCGACATTCTTCTTCAAGCAAACTTCAAGCAAGAGAGCCAAATCTTCAAGCAATGCTAAGATTATTTCTACGGTAATCACTTATACGCGTCTATATTTGCAGCCTTCCAATTTACCGATATAAACGACCTGCACTGTATTTCACAAAACTTTGCCGAGTTAGTGTTAAAGAATTCTTTCCACTCGACCGACTTTAAAACAATGCAGTTTCGAGGTAATAATCAGTTTGGCAAGTCGCAAGAAGAAAAAATGAAGAGACGAAATCAAAAACACTTACGACGTCGCTGAGCTTGGCATCGACTTCTTCGGAGGTGAGCTTCTTGGAAAGCTGCGTTTTCCTGAGCAACAAGTCGCAGTAATTAGCCAGTAAA
>NIUQ01005441.1:0-10820 GCA_002796945.1 Plectus sambesii
AATCGAAGCGTCAGGGAAGCGTCACAGAGCTAATTCATAAGGTCAAGCGGTATTTCAGATCGGACATTGAGCATTCTCCCCAAATTTGCCCTATAATGCGCCAATAAGAAACACAGTGCTCGTTTATACTGCGAGGCAGCACCATTCCAAGTGCCGCCTGCAAATTTTGCGCCACCACAAAGCGCAGAATGGATCCTATTATTGATTATTTGTTCAACGTTTGGCGCGCTAGATATCAGATTGGAGTGACGCGAACTTTGGCCTGCAGGCAAAGTCATGCAATAGGTGCATAAATGTGCATCCAAGTTTCTTGTAGTTTGAAAAAGTGACGTTTCTTGTGCCTATTTAATCGCCGCAAGCTCTTATGAAGGGAAAGGAACTACTTAAAAGGGAAATACAGTCAAATTTAGCTAAAAGTAAAGCACCTTATATTGTTTTCTGCTACTAATGACAAGCTAGCTGCAAATAATATCTGTTTGAGTTTACAATTAGATAATTACCGCTAATCAGCATGTCTTAGGTATCCGAAGACAATATACGGTACATTTCATTCAGCAGGATTTGCGTGGAGACTCCTCAAGCATATTTACTGATGTTCAGCTGCTTTCACATTCACTTAAACTATTCATTTCATTTCCATCGCATTCTTTTAACAGAAAGAACGCGTGGCGAAGTCGGGCGGAAATGCTCTGAAGCTCAAAGAGATTCTTGACCACTGCATCAAGAAGCTGTTGGTCATCAAGAGCTCGCTGGTCAAGCAGATCGAGCACTTCGACTATTGGATCAAGAAGAACGGACTGCCCGAACGAGTTGGCGTTCCCGGCGACAAAGGAGATCGAGGGAGGAGACGTTTAAAATAAAAACCTAAGCTAGCATACATACAGTATAAATCTTTTATAATGATATCACTTATAACAGTAATTTACTTGCGATAGTCACGTTTGGCCGGTCCCGAACTTTCCACCACCTGATTTTTACAGGGCAAATATCGTTTAAAACGGTATTTATTAAAACCGGTAAAATCGGTCAATCCCTATTTATCGGGAGAATTAATCTCTACCATGGTAGTTTTGCCTATAAAGTATTCTTCAGTTGGTGGAGTCAGAGCAAAGCTTTAAATTACTTATCTGTTTTTCGTCCATTCTGAGAGTTACAAAAGCAATCATACATGCATCACTGAGAGAATGCTATTTCAGGACCGAAAGGTTTGGCCGGTATTGATGGACCGAAGGGACAGAAGGGAGAGTCGGGCAAGAAGGGAATCGATGGCAGCCAAGGTAAGAAACATTTCATGTATGCTATCGCGGCCGGAACTCACACCCTATCAACAAAAAAATCTTTCCTTATTAGTATTATAACCGCCGCCGTTTCATTTTGTAACTTTGTCATTCAATATCGTGAATTAACCATACAAGATTGAACGGTAAATGTTGTGGAATGAGATTTGTGACCGAACTCGGCGACAGCTTCAACTTTATCAACGGAGATGGATACGAGGGTAATCGCGCTTGTGGTAGAAGAACACGATTTGGGTGCTCACAAATAAGCTATAAAGTGGGTCTGAGGTCGCTAGTCTCGAGAATGGCTGACAGACAAGACAGCATGACATGACTGCTTATATAGAAGCGATTGAATGACATTACTCGACTGTCAACAGTCGCTCTTAGCGCCACCCCCTGACAGTAAATTTACCAAACTGAATCGCAAAGTAGCGAAATATGGTGCAAGAGTGACGAATTGTGGTATATTAATGGTTCTTTCATCGTAATTCTTAAACTTAATATTCAAATTCGTCAAACAAGCGTTCTAACTGAATGCAAGGTTGATGAAATGAAATGCAAGAGTGAAAAATCATGATGAAATCAGATCAGACTTTCTTCACGAAGACAAAGTGTGCAGAAGACGCAAGACGGTGCCGTTTCAGGGCATCCTGGCCGTATGGGTCGCAAAGGAGACGTTGGTGCAACGGGAAAGGACGGCGACGCCGGAGATCAGGGGGTTCGAGGCCACACCACGTACGTGCGCGGAAAGAAGGGCCAAAATGGAGCTGCGGGTCCGCCCGGACCGCCGGGTCCCGAAGGCCCGCGTGGTCCCCTTGGCGAACGCGGTCCTAAGGGCGGACCTGGAGAACCCGGCAACGCCGGTCATCAAGGCTGGTGCTTGCGCGATTCCAATAAGCAATGCCAGGTGCACCACGATGATGATGAGGAGGAACCCTGGAAGCATCACCCGGTAAGATTGCTCCCCTTATCTTTTGCCGTACAAAAATGAGCTTATGCTGGTGCTTGGGGGACTCGCCGAAATTACCGGCATTAGTGAATCTCATTGTATAGTAAGTCAGAATCTGGGACCGGCAAAAAGTACCGTTATGAGCGAATCTGATATAAGTCAATTATACTGTAGAGTCGAAATTTTTCGATTAGTATCAAGAAATTATCGCCAGGCACAGTAGCTGGTAAAGATGAGCTCACTTTTCGAAGCTTAAACGCCGTTTCTCACCAAGAATGATAGCCATTTCTTGGTTTTTTCATGCGTAAATTGATAGGAAGAAGAGCTATCGACTTTCGAAGTAGTTTGCCTCATTCAGTCGAACATTTCTTGTTACTGATCGGCAATATTGATTGTACATAATGTACGATATGCAGAGAGCGGAGCCCGAACCAGAGCCAGAACTGATCCCGAACCCCATCGACTTCGAAGAACCGGATGAGAAGCGTATCTACTACGGCCTGCCGTCGGAGAACAGCCAGAAACTTGTGGAGCCCAAAATCTGTCCCAGCTGCACTGATGACGAGGGCACCCAAGCGGAACCGTGAACGAATTGAGCCAGTCAACCTATGTTCCTATGCAATACGCGTCCATATAGCTTATTGTCTGCTTCATTTGTCTTTGCTATATATTCACAAACAACAAATTCAATCATTGTCATGGTTGCGCTGCGGCTTATTACCTAAATTCAGGCATTCACTACGGGACAATTAATACGTTGGCATTTTTCACAAAATCTAACATCATGCTAAAATCCAGACTTTCAGCTATACTAACTTTAACTGACCGACATACATTAAGTAAATTTACGCGATGATGGCGAATTTCCAGCAAAGTGAGACAATACGCTATACTATAATCCTTTTAAATTAGTTTTCAAAACGAGCCAAGTTCATACGTCAAAATTTGTATGAAGAATTGAACGCTACTTGAGTTAAACATAATTTAATGCAGTCCAGCTGTTCTTTGCATCACTTTACAATCGAAAAGGTTTCCTATTACTTCATTATAACCGACAGTTCAAACAACCCTCAGTTTTGATTAAAATTTCGTCACGGCGCGGTTGAACTTTGTACCAACGGTAGTAGTCATCTGACAATCATACGCGACGGACGCATCATTTCAATAAAACAGCTGTGATAAGCAAACTGCGCTACGCACTGCTATATGTTCTCCACAAATAAAAACGGCCTCTTTGCTCGCTGCCATGCGCAGATTCTCTGTCGACTCATCTCAAGGCATTTAGCACATTCAGCGGTACTATTCCTCTTTCATTACAGTTTGTCACTTTTGGATTCAAATCTGTCAAGCTTGCATTTAATTTAGTCCTTTCTGCATTTAATTAGAATGCTAATTTGACGAAATGGAATGGAAGCTTGAAGAATTTGGGTGCATAGGTGACGAATTACGATGAAAAACCTCTCTTAACCACAGTCGGCTTTTTCAACTACTACCAGCTTTACCATCATGATCATGCCATTCAAGATCTAACTAGCGAGTTACCGATTCTTGACTTACGCATGATACGCTAAACTTCTGCCTTCTTCCACGCAGAAAAGAGACATAAATTTCGACAGCGTCTCCAACGCATTGAACAGACACAGAGAAGAATCTCAATTTTCTCTAACATCGCTACCGGGCAGAACAGGAAAACCCCGAGAGAAAATAACATTAAAGCATCTACTAATCGCTTCAAAACATTTTCACAAATTTTCAACTTCTTTGTGATTAAATAACCTTCAAACTATCGGTCTAAAGTCTTTTTGTCTAGAATTCGAGTGAGCTCGTTTAATGTGTTTCGTTAGAAACATAGTGTCAAAATGATCTTTTTCCAAGTTGATTTCTATCGATATTGATTGACTGAATTGAAGTGCGATCAAATCCGCTCGCTAGATCTTAAGTCTCAGTCGAGTGATTGTTTCTTACGACTGCAGCATTGGTAGAGCGCAGCAAAGCGAAGGTATCCGGCTCTAATCACATACCACTTTACCCTGTTTTACTCAAACGATAAAAAAGGCATTTGAAATCTGTTCTCGCAAGGACGACATAGTACGACGCTCGCAAGGACTTTAGTGAAGAAACTATCTTACCCTAATTTGTTGCTCCTGGAAACAGCATCTAACAGCGTTCGGCGTCAGAAATAGACGTCTTCTCAACATTTTTCGACGAAAACACCAGCCACTGCGCAAATAACGGTCTTTTTAATTAAAAATGTCGAGAAGTGTATGTATGAAAATGCCGCAATGGAAGAAACATGCTTTTTCGCCGCTATCGTATATGTCCCTGAACTGAGCATCGCGTAGGTATGTCACAACGATACTCCGCTTGTACCAGAAATTTTTTGCATGATGGGTGGTCCAGCCGATGTCGGCGCGATCAAAGGACAATGTGAGGAATGAGGAAGATGATAGAGAATCGAGGTGTGAACATGAAATCGATCCATGCGCACATAGCGAGCCATCGAAGGAGAATCTCAGCGATTTCATGAACGCTTCATTTTGTCGACTGAGACACTCCCGATAGCGTTCGTTCGAGATCTCTGCTCCCGTCCTCTGAGGTTGGCCTTCTGTGAAAGTTTAATGGGCTTTAAATATTTAATTTTCGCGCGCTACTAACTGATTTTGCTGCCTTGAGGCTATTTTGTTGTCAATCGCAATCAGCTGTCTTAAGAAGTGATTAAAAATGGTCATTGTCGTACCCTTTTTAAAAGCTTAAAAAGATGTTTGTGCCAACTTTAGCAGCGTTTGCTTAAATTTAAGATGCTTTCTTGATCTTCGAAATGGATATGAGTAGATTAAACTGATTAGCTGATCATTGGTGTAATTCATGCTGAAATTTTCGGAAATAGCTTCATCGTCGTAAAAAGCGATCGAGAGAATCGATTGCTAACTATTTTTCTGCTGCAAAAAATCCACATTATTCGTTAAATTATGTTATTGACGATTAAATTTGGTGCAGCCATTATTATCCAGTGATGATTTGAATTCGCGTCTTCATGTGACCTCGTGGCGATTTAACTTCTTAAGCTTCGCTTGCAAAGTTTGTTCCTTGATGCGCGTTTGTAGAGTACATTTAGAATCGTTGAAACGCGACCAAAACATATATTGTTGATTCGACAGTGTTGCTACATTTGTTTTGAAGAATCTTACTCTGACTTTTAATATCTCCATATTAAATATCCTTGTCTTCAAATGAGAGTTCTACAACATATGAGATTTAGCTCTTAGAAAATCAGGTTTCGCAATGAACAGAAGCGTAGGGCTTCTCTTCGTTTCTGACGGCGGATAGTTGAAATTGACAGTTGATTTTTTGCAGACGGCGACGACGGCGGCGGCGGCGGAGGCGCGAACGTTGCGCGACGAGCGACGGCGGCTTCTGCAGAAGGCCCCGACGTTTGTCATGGACGAAGTGGAGGAGGGCATCGAATGCTCTCCCTGCTGCCAAAATAAAAAATGCCGGTGAGGCTCAACTTCCATTATACTTGGAACGGCGGGTTGTGGAAGGTTTTGAGAATAGAATACATTGAGTTATTTAATTTAAATTAGCATTAATTAAATATTCCTGTTGGTTGGGCGAGATAAGAGTAACTAAGAAGGGTTGAATAACGATGTCAAGGGTTCTTGAAGTTGGCGCGGAACCTAATGGCGTCATTTTATGCTCTGTCAATTATCAGAAACGTTTCAATGGAAATATGCGTTCTGAATAATTGACAGAGCATAAAGTGGCGTCTTCACGTTTCGCTTAAATTTAAGCTCTTTAGACACATTCCTTAAAATATCACGGGGTTGTAAGGCATACCTTGCTGATATCCTCTAGTATTGCATTAAGTACGACTTTTGTTAACGATATGAAACCTACCCATTACTGCGATATTCATTCGTTCGTGATAACTGAAACAGCAAAAGGGACTGTATTATCCATCACGTTGACTCTAATCAGCTCTAAATGCCGACTATTTAATAAATATATTAATGATTGGTGCCTTCTTCAGGCGCACGGTGGTATCGTTGCTACTCGGTCAGGTGCTTTCAATTTGCCTTTGCGGTACAGGCGTCAGTAGCCAATTCCTCAGCTCCGATGGAGTGAACACGCCGACTTGTAAGCTTGAAATTTTGTTGCTAACAATGTGCAATTGTCGCTTGCAGTCACAATCGTGGTATGCTGGCATTATATTATGTCACCCAGATATATTATAGAAGAATGGCAATCATATGTGGAGGAATAAATTCGAGAGAATGAATAGTTTTCCGATATATATAAATTACAACTAGAAAAGTTGTTTCTGTAAACGTTGGGCGATATATACCATTTCCAGTTTAATAAGGACACTTTCCAATTTAAAGAGGACATTTTCCAGTTTCAATAGGATGTTTTCTAAGTCAATTCACTATGGAAAGTGTCGTTATTTAAGTAGAAATTGTGTATATTTGCTCCTCTGCATTCGGCTATAACTACGTCCATTTACCGCTACAAATCGACGCAATAATTGAATTGTTAATATTTTTCTGCGCAAACATATCGAATATTTATTTCAGCGCAAACGTTTATCAACTATTTCTTTCTTTGCTTCGTCTACGGCACGCTGTTATCTTGCAAATCAGGCGAGAACGGACTTTTGACAGTATTCCGAAAACGGGGCTGGCAATATTTCCTCCTCGCGCTATTCGACGTGGAGGCCAATTTCCTGCTTGTCTACGCATACCAGTACACGAATCTGACCAGTATTCAGGTGCGTCCTTTTATCGTCAAAATATTTTACTCAGTGACATAGGTCCAAAGTAGATACCATAGTATGGCAACTTTAGCACGGATATTGCCAAGGAAGACCTCAGGGGAGACGAAGTTCGTGTTTCTTATGAGGAAATTAGAGATTACTGTAAACTGTTTTGCGAACAAAATAACTATGATTTATGGCTTGTGCATATCTTGAATAGACAAAATCACTTTATCAGCAACTACTCATCAAAGGGAATGTTATAATATGTCGTAGGATGACAAGGAATTGCGCACTTAAAGAATCTTTCATCGTAATATGTCTAAATAGCGTTAAGATTGAATGTAAGAGTGTCGAATGTGAATGCAATGGTAACGAATTGGGATGAAAGACTCTGTATAATTCTGGGGCCAATTTTATAAAACAAATGTGAGTTGTATTTACATCAAAATGCATTTACATCAGAGCGCTGATTGATCACTGCGCGCAACTGACCAATCGCTGCTCTGATGTAAATACATTTCGATGTAAATAAAGTTCACATTAGTTTTATGAAATTGGCCCCTGGACTACTCAAATTTAATATATGATCAACTGGTCACATTTCAGTTGCTGGATTGTTTCACTATCCCGGTGGTATTGGTGCTTTCCTGGATGTTCCTGTCGGTGCGCTACTTGATCTCACATATCATCGGCGTAGTTATCTGTCTCATCGGCATCGCCTGTCTTATCTGGGCCGATGTTCTCGAGGGAAAGAGCGATAATGAAGGTCAGTCTTTATTGTCCTTTTTCGCGGGTTCAATTCCCGCTGAGGGCGGCCCATCACCCAACCAAGGTGCTCATCCCTCTGTGGGTCGGGGAATAGGTAGCAGCTAAGCTGCGAATATACCGGCGACAGGCCCTCGCGACAGGCCGGCCGATTCTCACCAGTCGCATCAACCATGGCCCAAAGTCGCATCGCGACAACGGGCCGGAGGAGCGGACCCCGCCACTCTGCGGAATAACCGCTTAGCGGACACTGCGAAAGCGGTACAAACGCTGAAGAAAAAAAGTCTTTATTGTCCTTTTTACGCATTATTGCACTATTGCCAAGAGTAAAATCGATATTGAATGCTTCTGCACTTACAGTAACAGGAATTATCATCCTGGGGCCAATTTCATTAAAAAAATGTGAACTGTATTAACATCTAAATGTATCTACATCAGAGCGCCGATTGGTCACCGCGCGCAACTGAGCAATCACTGCTCAGGTGTGAATACATTTAGATGTTAATTCAGTTCACATTTCTTTTATGAAATCGCCCCCCGGCTGTAAATGGTGTTGCAGTCATTCACATAAGAAGAAGACTGGCGCGCGAATTCTTCAGCATTTGGCAAATAATCAATGGCTTCTTGTCAAAATTTCTTGGGCAGTACTAGAGAGCTGCAGGGAATGTCTTAACACGCTTATTATCGAAAAATAAATTGAGCATGTTCGCTGCAGCGTTCCAACTATTCATTTGTATAGCTACGGGGCCGACTCTTCATTTTCTTGTTGCTAATTATGGAAATACAACGATGAAATCCGCACGAAACAGTATAAACGATGAATTCGTACAAATTATTGATTATTTCGCTCAACGCTAAAGAATTTGATCACCAGTTTGGCTTCGATGTGGACAACCATAGGCGATTAATCGGGCTAAAAGGCGACCGGCACGAGAGAGGTCCTAAAGCGATTCTTGCCTGATTACAATGTTTGCATTCAAATAGCACCGTACAGCATTGCTATGGCCACAAACTCTAACGTAACGCAGTTCAAATCACGCGCCTCAAATTACGGTAACCTTCGCGTACCGGTCGCCCTTTAGCCCAATTAATAGGCGACAGTAAAATCCATGATTTTTCGCGCTAATAATTGTCATAAGATTTCGATATTGTCGAATTGGTGAGTAGTCTGCAATTTCAGCTTCCGATCGGGTGAAAGGAGACATACTGTGCTTGAGCGGCGCGTTGCTGTACGGTTTGAGCAACACGGCAGAGGAATTCTTCGTGAAACAGCACAACCGCATTGAATACCTCGGCATGATTGGCCTTTTCGGATCTTTTATTTCCGGCATCCAGTTGTAAGTCATCTGATTTCTTTAATTCAATTGCTACCTTCGCTAGCACTGCAGCCCTCATGGGAACAATCAATTTTCCGGTGGGACGGTTTTGAAAGCTTGAATGAACTCTTTTTTCGCAGATAGATTGATGAAGGAATTTGAGAAATATTATAAACTTTGGTCTTTCCTGAGCCAACATAAGGTTGGCGAAACAAATTGTTATGATCAAAATGCGCAAATATCGTTTCCACTTTAGCAAGATTGCACTTTATGTTAAAGTGGACATTTAATTGTAAAACTACTGTTAAAAATTGTCCACTAAGATTTTGAAAGTGTTCTAATTCTAGTAAAAATGGTTCAAAATAAAGTAGTCAAAAAGCATATCTCTATCGACATTGAAAGAGTGGGCAGCTTGAAATGGTTTAATGCTTAAGGGCGATATTCGAGCACAACGAGCTGGCAAAAGTGACGTGGACGTGGAGGGTGATCTCCATGTACCTGTTGTACGCGCTGTGCATGTTCGTCTTCTACTCGATGGTCACCGTCGTCATGCAGCGGTCGTCCGCGCTCCTCTTCAATCTGTCCATCCTCACCGCCGACTTTTACACTCTTCTCTTCGGTCTCTTCCTCTTTAAATATACGGTCAGTTTTATTTTCGTCTCTGCGATTGAACCGAAGAAAACTCGCGATCAAACTGTTATTCGGTTGTGACATATTGTGGTAATTTCTTAATCAGTACTAGAGAACCGCAAGGAACACCATAAGCGGTTTAAAGTCGTGTACTGTCGGCAACACCAAACGGAGTCGCATCAGTACCGTATCGTTTAGCACAACAATTCAAGTGTTTTTTAAAGAAAAGCAGGTAACGTACATAATTGGCATGGTTACTTACAGAATCTATGATGTTTTGCGCAAAAAATATCATAGATTATGTAAGTAACCATGCCAATTATGTACGCTACCTGCTTTTCTTTGAAAAACACTTGAATTTATTAGTTACAGATTACGGTATTGGTGCGACTCATTGCGGTGCGGTCGACAGTACTTTAGCTTAAATTTTACCTTAGAAATATACTTCGACATTGCATTAAGTTCAGTGGAATTCACTTATAACGATTTCGGTTATGCCGGTAATTTTTGTCGGTCCCAAAGTGCAGCTCCCCATACAAATAAGTTCGCTTATACAGTCAAAACCGGATAAGCGGACATTGACCCGGCAAGAGAAAAATGTCCGCTTATCCGGTTTTGACTGTACCAGTATTTCGCTTATATTGGTCATTTTGAGCGGTCCCTCAAATACCGGCATAAGTTAATTCCACTGTACGACTTATAGGGAAAATTTTCCAGTCAGTAACGGCAAAACAGTCTTTCCTGAGACTTTCCTTGACGTACCGCGTGCTAAAGATAGGCTAAATTCGGCGTTTTACGGTATTTGGTCTCGACACTCGTTACTGATCGAAAAGTTTCCCCTATATGTCGAAATACACGATATGCAATCGAGCAAATGTTCCCCTTTCAGTTCCACCTCCTCTACTTCGTCTCGTTCATCGTCGTGGTGGGCGGCTCGGCTATCTACATGCTGCGCGAGACGCATAAGCGCGACCCTGACGAGAGCCACTGCGCCCCCTTCTGCTGCACCAGTTGTTGTTGCTGCAGTTCGGGCAGCGACGCCGGATCGTTTGACGTCGACAATCGTGTCGTCGAAGAGAACCAACCGATTGGCGCCGTCACTCAAATGCGCTACTGCCCCGTGC
>NIUQ01005442.1:0-10776 GCA_002796945.1 Plectus sambesii
GGTCCGCGGTAGTTGCATTGCGCTTCCACGCAGCAAGCGGTCGTTTCGCGAGTCGGCGAAACAACCCAAATACCGTCCGGCATTCTCGCGATCTAAATACAGAAACAGTAATATTTTTCTACGAGAGAATGCAGGAGTCTGAAAAATTGTAAATCTCCAGTTATATTTTGTGCTGAAGGATAAATAAAGGGCATAAGAATATATTCAACTGGATTGAGTTTTCGGTTTCAAAAGCTCGAAAGCAAATTACTTACACTATGGATCGAAAATGATATTGACAATTCTTTTGCTTGTACGTTTGAACGAATTTTCGTTTCAAAGTATATTCGTCGGGTAAAATTATAGCTACTCTTATAGGCGGTTTATAAAGCCAATAACTCTCAGTTGTAATAAAGTAATACTCCAACAGACATCCACAATAGTTCTCAAAACTTATCACAGAGATGTCACATATATTTATTGTAAAGCCTGAATCATTCAGAATATTACTCTAAAGAAAACTCCCACCGCCATTCATCATAATTCGAGCCCTTGCATTCAGTCAGAACGCTAGTTCGACGAAATGAAATGCAAGAGTGCCGAATTATGATGAATGGCGGTGTAAATCAAAAGAATTACAACAGTAAGACGTTACCACTGCGAGGACAAGAGGTTGGAAGCGCAGTTGGAATGAAAGTGTTGCTTTGCATGGAACAAGCAGCAGTAGTGATTAACCGTCGACACTGATCGCTTTGAACTCGAGCGAGTGTCTTCTGAGCCTGCGGGTTGGTCACATTGCAACGACCTTCTTCGGAAGAAGCAATATCGATATCGGTAGGATTATCGACGGACTGAAAGTAACAAAAATGATTATATTTCAAGGTCACGTGAAAATCAACTGATTTTAGAGCGGCTCTAACTCTACAAGCTTCAATGCTGCTTTTGCAGTTTCAGAATGAATACATTGAAACAGTATCATAGAGAGAAATGATGAAATAGTATTGCCGGTCAAAGTACGAAAACACGGGGTTAGGCAGACTTTCGCTGTTTGCACAAGCGCTGCGAATACAGTTTAATGTAGTCCTAGATTCGCATCCCATATTTTGCAAATCACTATTAATTTTTGATTATTCTACGACTTGCTTGCTGCTAGAATGCATGTGCGACTCCTAACTATGAAACGAAGGCGCAAAAAATTATTTAAAAGAAAGCATAGTCTGAAGTATAGGATTTAGATCAGATTTAATCCAGAATCCAGACATGAAATTGACATCTCTGCAACTCAAACTTACGGTCATGGGCAAAAAGAAATTATCGACGATCCGCCTGTTGTCAGGATGCAGCATATGGTAGATGAGAACGATGTTGAGGGTGAATAAGCCGATCACCATCAAAACCAGGAAGCGATATGTACGAATAAATGGTGGCAGACGCATTTTGATGTTGATCATGTTTTATTTCGTAATATACTAAACGGCTTCTGAAGACCCATCTTGAGTGCCGACGCGGCAGACGAGACAGCAGTCAAACATTTGCTTAGCGATACCGTTTCATTCACGCACGTGTTTGATGCAAAGTCCAGCTTCGCTTAAAAAACAGAGTTTTATTCAAGTCGAAGTGGTCACAATGACTCAAGGGCCTGGTTAACAGTTTTACTGGTCAGAAAATGTCAACATTCCAATTATTAGCAGAATATAATCAGAATGACCCAAATTATGTCTAAAATTTACACGATCGGTAAGATTCCGACTATTGAAAAAAGTTCACGGTGCGGTGTTAACGCGGTTCGCACTACCGTAATCAGGACAAGCGCGCGATGGGAACCGATATTGTTGGATTAGATATTGCAGCTAACCCATTTATCGGTGATCGTTTCTCTAAATTACAGACTACTTTTAGTTTCAATTAAAACATGTATACTATCTGGCATAAACAGCAGAGCTCATCACTTTATCTCATCCAGCAGAGATCCAGTGTTAACTGGATCAGTCGTCAAGAATGAGCCTTGCACAGATTTGCCGGAATCAGGACGTACGGTAATTAACAATGAAACGTGTGCTTGTGTTAAAAAAAGGCAAATAATCTTGCAAAAAGTTGCCATGATCGGACCATTGACAGCTATGTTTGCTTTAGTGAAGAGCTAGAATTCCTCCTTAGCTTTCCGGCTTAGACTTAGGTTTGGCTAGCGAAGAAAGTCATAGTCCATTGCGATCGTAATTACGAATGTTTACTATTTTTTTGAACAACATATTGTAGAACATTGAAACATTAATAGAACAATTAAATAATGCATGGTCTTATGCAGTTCGATCAAAAATGCAGATATAGGCATCAGTTAGCGTATTGGAAGGCATATCCAAGCCAACCATACATCAAAGCCGACACTCATGCTCCTGCAAAAAATCAACTAAAACAATAGCAAAAACTCATTTTTCATCGTGCTAAACCTGATATTTTAGTTCGGCTTTGATTTGAATTGAATAGTTTCTTGAATTTTTCTCAATCTCATTCTTTGAGGAGTGGCGAGACGGCGACGATGGCGCGCAAGTTCCAATTCGACAATCCAGACGACAGCTACTGGAATGAATCAAGCGCTGGCGGTTCCTTCTTCGACGATGGGGGCTCTGCATCGACTGCTGTAAGAGTTGATATTCGCACTTTTGAAAATTCTCTCTTGACTGCATTGTAATAAACGTGCAAGCATGAAACTCATGAAACTCTTACTTTCTAGTCTGAATTGATTGCTATGTTGTCAGACAGGGATTTGTGATTGGGACACCTCAACGCAATGCTGAATCAAGCTATCCTTCTAGTGTGACTAAATTATTCGGAATGAAACTGATCCATTATTGTTAAATCGTTTTATACATATAAAATTCAATCGAAATCAGCGGATTAGCAAGGCTATGCGGTGTGGCTTCTCAAATAGTATTTACGATTGATGAGCAAAAACTTAACCACAATTCTCTACCCGGTCACCGCTGTACTAAAACATCGAACAAACGTCAAAAATTCCAAAAGTGCATCGCTTTTTAAATATGTAGCAATATCGCGTACTTAACCCAAAGTCGTACATAAGGGTCATATTTTACCATGACACTTAATACGACTTTAGCTATAGTACGCAATTTAAAACCGTCACAGTATCTCTGAGCCTTGACGCAAAGTACTTCTTGCAGCAAGCGACAGCAAGAGCGGCCCTAAACGACCTGTTTGACTCTTCAGCTGCTTTTCGCAATAATAGCAAAGAAGGGTCCCGCGCGGAAGATGTGGAGACCGTAGACTGGTCCGGAGCCCTCGTCAGCGGTTCCATTCCTAGCCCTCTTCAGTCTTCCCGATTCGACCCTCACACGAAACAGTCAGAAAGTCTGTCCGCCACTGATCTGCTCTCTACTGCTGTCAGCTTCTCTCAGCGCAGGAATGAATCTAAGGTGAGGATTTGTTGTCTTGCGAAGGAGGTTGAATAATTTGGAGATTTTTGGCTTTTTTATCAGTGATTGAAATCATTGGAATCATGGGAATATGTTGAATAAAGTCTGAAATTCGTGTTTTGTGAGGGAAGGTAAGGTAAACCTATGGGGACCTTTGAGTGATCATCTGGTTTTCGGAATTTCATCGGTTTTTAGAAGATTGCCATAAATTTTTACAAAATTTCATTTATTCCCTCCAGTTTTTGGACCTGAAAATATTCATGCTGCAAAGATGGCTTCCACTATTCTACCAGTTGTTGAATAAATGAATCAGCCTACTTTATTTAATAATCACAATTTCACATTTCTTAATTTCGTACCTATTAATACCATATTCTTTATTTACAGGGAAACGTTAGTCCGCAGTTGGCAAGAAGCCAGCGCGCCGCATCCGTCATTTCTGAAGGAAGTGTCGAGTCCTCGGGGACCGGCTTCAGTCAGCTCGATCATACTCGTCTCAAATCGGAGCATAAGAAACTGCAAATACGATATGAGGTGCGTTTCGTTGTTTCTTTCCGGCGGATTCGAAAAACTGTCTTTGTCAAAAGTGTTTAAAACCAGTAAAAATATTGACCATGCCCACAAGACCTTCTGCACCCGCGAACGCCTGATTAGCATAAGGCGCTATATTTTAACCGTGGTATACAACGGTTGATGATTAATTTTGTTATATTGTTGTTTGATTCTTGTATCACTACTGGGACCAATTTCAAAAACTGTCGAGCTGTTGAGAATTGAGAAATTGAGGCGCACGCCGATTGGTCAGTTTTGAGTTTCAGCCAATGGGTGCGCGCCTCAATTCTCAATTCTCATAAGCTCAACAGTTTTTGAAATTGGCTCTTGGGGGTATACTTTTAATATGTTCGCATTTTCCAAACGGACATACACATTATCGAAATACTATTTCTTTACTCTTCCAGCAAGTAAGACAAGAACGTTACCACCCGCCGGAAATCGACGAGACGATTCGCAGGTTGTTGCGAGGCGAGTCGGCTATTTTGGAATTGTACAAAACGAAACACAAGAAAGTGCAGTTGCTCGAGGCGGCGCTCGATTTGCGCGATGGAAATGTCATCTTAGCGGTTCGTTTCTCTCTCTTTTGTATTCTCTTCAATTAAAGTAAAAATTGTTTTTACAAGTAAATTGTGCACCGGCACGTTTTGACTAGCATAGGCGGTTTATTTCTATACACGCTTTTCGCCCTGTACAAAAAACGTTAAGGCTGAGATTTCAGGACCGGTCACAGCTGACCGCTATAAGCGAATAGACGTTATAAGGGACATCACTATAAGCGAATTGATATTGCAAGAGACACCGCTATAAACGATTTATACTCTATTTAGGTTGTGTTATTCCTGAAGCAAACACTGGCGGATTCACTCTTCCGCGATTTATTACTTCGAATGCCGCGAGCTGCCAACCATTATGTCGCCTACTTGCGCGATCATTTCAAGTTTGACGACCTCTCCAACATACTATTGTAAGCAGATTCAATGCTTTATGCTCCGCTTTGGAAATCTATCGCAGGTTTAAATTTGATCTTGAAATGTTGACTATAGGTTGCATTTTATGCTTTGGCATTTTGCCGAGTTTAAGCCCAAGCAATCTAAGATTTCTTCTTAGGACTCAAAAGGTTTGGCTATATTTGACTTGTTTGTGTTTCAGCTCGTTGGGTAGAAACGACGAAGCGGCGGCCGTCGAATTCCTCGTCGCCTGCCGCAAACAGACCTCGCACGCGAAGGTGCAGAGCTTGAAGCGCGCGGTACAGAGCGGATTCAGCGATCCAACCCTGAATCAGGAGGCCGCCATTGTTGCTGACTACGTCGCGCTGCTCGAGCGACAAATTCCTGTTGATGTAACATTTATTAGCTTTTATTGGTTAATCTGTTTTCTTCTGAATATATCGTATAGCATATAGATATTCTGCACATAGCAAGCGCCCGTATCACATTTGTTGACCTCATATTTTAGAGCTCCGATGATACTGCTAGCAAGCAGGGTCGCGAGCAGAAATTTAAAGTTTATCCAAAGACGACGACACTGGTCGATCAACCAACGCTGACAACGCTCTACTACTGCGCTCTCTATCACTTCGATCTGCCTCAGGTGAGAAAGAAATATGCGAAAGCGAGACGACTTTCGTTATTTCTGATGCGATTTGTTTTCGTTATGACTTTATAAATACTTTTTTGTCATTTTTTCTATCACTTTCACTTTAATAAAAGCATTTTTCAATTAAAAAATGACGTTCTCCAAATGAAATGGAATATTTGCTTAGATAATTCAGTATGGAAAACTTCATCTTCGAATTGAAATATCTTGTTTGATATGTAAAGAGGTTTTTATCAAAGTGGAAATGGTTTATTATCAAGCGATTTAGCGTATTTCACGAGACAGCGTTCGAATAATTCTTACTGATGACATCACTCTGATTTCAGAATTCGTTTGCGAGTCCTTTGGCAGTGAAAGAACAACACAAATTGACAGAGAAGCAGTACAGTTGGCTGGTCGTCAAGGCCTTGGCGAGGCAGAAGCGCTGGGCGGACATTGAACGCGTGCTGACAACCAAGTCACTGCTCGGAAACGCCAAAATTAACCCCGTAATCCCTTGGACGCATTTGCTCACTATCCTCGCTCGTCACGACGCGTCGCATGATGTAAGATATTCTATTTGGCAATGGTTTTGTTAGTACTGTAGAAACTGCGTAATTGCCCATCAAAATTTCCTTAGCGTTTGTCCCACAATCGTAGGGTCCGCTTTTTTGGGTCCTCCCTCAACAGTGAGAGAGGGCCCGCTTTGGATGCGACAGTAGATTATGCGGTCGGCTGTCGCATGCCTGACACCACCGAGTAAGTGCACATCGACCCGGAAAAAATATTTGGTGCACTTATTCGGGCATGATTCAGTACAAATGATTGCACACGGGGGCTTGCTAATTATGTGCACCTATACGGTCCCCTCTGCACAGTAATAATTTTCTGTCGAGTAAAGAACAAACGAGATAATTTGGCGATGAATGTCGGCATCAGCGATTCGCGTTACTATGGAAACCTTATTCTTACTTGAGCAATGAGATGTGTATAAAAGCAGGGAGGCTTTACGATGCGGATATATCTCGGAGGGACATTATCATGGCAGGACCAATGCTTTTTTAATCGACTTATCAGAAAAATTTGAGGATATAATCGATGTTTTCGCAACGTAAGGCAAGCCCAATTTTGCCAAATTCTGTGCTTTGCTCGATTTATTTTTAAGAATCATAAAATGAGATTATAACGATTGTCCTTTTTCGACAAAAATGCCACCTTGATGCTATGTATAGAAGTATATTAGTGGAAAGCAAAAAACGATTGTTTTGCAGACGATGGCGAAATATTTGCGAGCCATTCCAAGCTGGGAGGAGCGTTTGGTATTCGCCTTAGATTACAAATGTTCCGACGTGATTGTCGACTGCTATGTCGCACTCAAAGACCGACAGAAACTTATCGAGTACATGTCCACGAAACTGACTGCACATACAAAGGAGCATTACTACGCAGAAGGGGTGCTGCGAAATTCGGTTAGTTACTTTTTCACAAGCGCCTAGCACCAGTGGGGCAATTAACCTTCCCCGCGAGACCTTGAGAGACCGAGACCGTAACCGCCAAGGCAAAACATAGGAGCAGCTAAGCAACGAGTGGCTGCGCACGTGGTCGATTTTGTATTTTTTGCATGGAATGGTAAATTTGCCCCCACTGGTGTTAGTCACTTTTCACTTTTTCGCTCATTTTGTCCTTTTTCTGTTATTTCTTTCGCGTCCTCTCTAATTTTTAATATTTTTTGGTCACATCTGATGACATCTTTTAAGGGTATCTCTTTGGCAGCGTTGATCTTTGCGAAAATCGATAAGTGCATGACTCACGTAAAACAATATGAGATCATTTTTGTGTGGATCCTACAAATTATTGATTTTTCGCCCACACTTTGCTCTAGAATTGAAACGCGCACCTCATTTAGGTGTAGAGTACAGTATGGTTGCATTCTTAATCTTGCCGGTGGTAACAATTAAACGAAGTAATGGTTTTGCGACGACTAAAATCCAGCGGGAAATTCAAATAGTTTTGTTTGCTCTTGTACTGTACGTTTTGTTTCTGTGACATGTAAGTTCGCCACGCAACTATAATTGCATAACCAAACTAGATATCACAGTATAACCATTGACAGTTTGTTGATATTGACAATGAAATTTTGAGTATATCTTACCACACAATTTTTCTAGCATTGTATGATAGCTCTGCAAATCTTGGCTGCAATGTTTCATTTCAGATGAACAAATGGAAAAACTGAGCAGTTCAGTCGAATCCCGCCTTCAAGTTGCATCTATTATCATGTGCCAATTGATCATTATATATTTTCATATTATTCTCCTTTTTAATACTCTTCGGGAAGTGTTAACTTATTATTGTTCCGGAAATACTCTTCCAGAGATACCATTCCGGAAAGATATTTCAGTGGATTTGATTACGTAGCTACATTCCTGCCTGTGATCCGTTGTGTGCTGCCCATCAGTATTGCTTGCAATAAAGAGCGTTTTGCTGCTTTGTGGATCGCTCGAAACATCCAATTGTCCTATTTATGTGAAATGATGTCGCATCTCGAAATAGAGACACGATAAATAACGACTGGAATTCTGATAACACAAACGCCCAATAGCGGCGCATCCAAAGGCCATATCTATAATCTCAAGACAGTCTTAGGTTACTTGACATTAAGAATATGGTTCCAGAAATGGTACAGGGCGGCGACGGTCCAAAACAATGATAACAATGTACGCGCTGAAATTTTGTAATTAGTACGTTTTTTATCGCTCGCGAAGAATTCGCGCTACTCGCCGTGTTCATTGGGACTATTACAGCGTTCTAAGCCTAATAATCAGATGCCGGCAAAAAATGTGACGTAATCTTCAAAGGACCCACGCTGGGTCTATCCTGAGCGGTATGCAGCTTGGCATGCCTAGCCGTCTTCTTAAAACGTCATTGTCGTTTCATTCCTACCCTCTATAATTTAAACTGTCTGAACCTATTCGTTTAGGGGATCTATAAATTATCAAATACGAGCCTTTCTGCATAGTGCAGATCGCGATAAAGACATTGCGTAGATTTAATATCGCGTACTTCAGCTTAAGTCGTACATAATGCAATGGTCATACATAACGTACATGATGGTCAAGTACAGCTCTTAGGTACTTTAGCTAAAGTATGCGATATGAATCCGGCTCAATATGGTACGAATCGACCTTAAACTCTTGCTCGCCCCTGTGTATTAGTCTCCAACTATACTTCACAACAGCCCGTTCAAATTATCTCCGCTAAACGTCATTTTATGATTTTATTAGGAATACACATCAGTATAAAGTTTCAACAGCCAACACTGCGGAATGCAGGTCACATCATGGCTATGATCACACAGCAACAGTGGCAAATTACGAATGCACGTGGTAATAGTGCGGCAAGAGAATATCGTGAATGACATCGTAAGTGCCACGCGCCTGAACCATCCGATTCTCCTTGTCATCAATCACTTCGCTCATTTCGAAGAGCTGCTCGTGTTCTTTGAGAAAGTTCTCGAACGCCAACTTAGAAGCACACTGGTCGACAATGGGGGCGTAGCTGTTGTCGTTGGATTGCAGCGCCAACTCTCTGAGATCTTCGACGAAACAGTATGTGCGCTGGCAGCAACAGAGGAGGAGTTTGGAGAGGGCGCGACGATAGTCCATGTGGCGACGAGACACGGACTTTGCGTCAAAGTCAACGGCGTAGAGATGAGATCGGATGCAGAGAAACTCGATCATTTGATAATGATAAGAGAAGAGATCTTGTTGGGTAAGGGCGAACTGCTCGAAGAGTGCGTCGACGGAGAGGGAGCCGTTTTCGAGGTAGCTGTCTGTCATCGCCTTCCGACTCAATTCGAGCTGCAAAATGGCGTAACGCGATGGTCGTTGCGCCAAAGCGCTCGGTGGATTCTTCGAAGCTGTCACAAGCTTCGTCTTGGTCGATTCCTTCCCATCTGCAAGCATGCGAAATTATGGCCGATACTTACATGCCCCACCTACCGTTAAACTTTGCTTAATGAGCGCTAGTGCAGTAAATGATATTTACACCCCACTATGATCACAATTTATGCGTCAAAAAATCAAGATAGTGGGGTGGGAAGCTCATTTACTGCACTTAGCGCTCATCTAGGAAAGTTTTACGGTATGCCGGATGTAATTTCTGGAAACTATGCGAAACTGACTACAATGTAGCGTGTTTACAGTGGAATTCATTTATACCGGTCGTCGCGGGACTGGCGCGTTTTAGGCAGTATAAGCAAAATACGGGTATAATCAAACTTCTTTGCATAGCAAGGGACGCTTTGGGGCTGAAAATCGTGACTGGTATAACCGAAATAAGTATAAACAAAGTTGACTGTATTTAAATAATATGGCAGTCTCCAATCGCAGGGCAGGTAATCTCAACCGCTTCACTATTTGAGTCAAAATAAATTTTATGTTACTTCTACGTTTCAACGAAAGAGTGTTCTTTCGATTCTTGTTATATACTTTTCTTTTAAATTTTCTTTTAAGAAAAAGCGTTTAAATATTTTAAATATTTGTTGCGTTTCACAAAATTTCCCGTTGAAGGAAAATAAAGGCTATTATTGCACTATATAAAGCATTCATATAATACCTGTTGCCTGTTGATTCCGGATTGTATTAGGTATACCGGGAGAGCATGCCCCATTCAAGGACTTTGCGGACGGCGCGGCCTTTTTGACTGCTAAAGAGAGTCGAGTAGTGCGCCAAGGAGCTATTTGATGGTTGGGAGAATTCTTCGCGTCGAAGCTCAGCTAAAGCACAATGTTAGAATAATTACGCATTCAAGTATATGTGGCTCAGTTTCTTATTGTATACTTTAGTAGAAGTAGTACTTTGCCGACATAATGTATAAATGTTCGAAAATATTAATTTTCCCAAATCAGCAGTTTTAAACCTATTCGAAGATATTTAATTTTGCAATTATCCTCTCTAATTGAAACACTCCAAAATAAACTGTTCATAATTAGTGACACAAAGTTAAGGCATAACATTTCGAAGGTACAATTTTCCCAAATCAAACCAGGTGCGAACTTCGCTAAAATTAGTATCTTTAAATAATTTCTACCTCAAATGTATTTAAGCACGGCATTAAGTGTGTGTTTAGCTAAAGTAGACGATACAAAACCGGCCCATTCGAACTTACACGATCACCGACGCCAATTTCGTCGCTTATACCGTAGGCGTATTTCAACTCAGATGCGGCAAAGTAG
>NIUQ01005443.1:0-10820 GCA_002796945.1 Plectus sambesii
GTGGTCTCGTAGCGAAGTGCTCAGCAAACGGCAGTGCGGTAGTTTCCTTTCCAAGCCAATGCTCGTCGACCAATTTTTAGGGGGTTATAACTTATTAAGGGGGCCGAATTAGAAAAAATTGAATACGCAGCGATGATCAGCGTGTTTGACTTAACAACATATCAATAAATAATTTTTGACCGCAATTCCCCTTTAAACTAAGTCAATGTTGACAAAAGCTACCGTTTCAAGTAATCTTTTGCACGACTGCACTATAGCATATGATAATTATATGTTCCAAATATAAACAGTTCAGTTCCTTAACTTCGAAGCTAATTAAAAAACGAGTTCAAAACCTTTTTGGTCACCCTGTAATCAATTTTATCCGAGTTTTATCAATAGAGTTGATCACATTAGCTGCACCTCGGCATCAGAGACCGATTTTGTATGTTTTTTATTTAACCATAAAACTCGAAAATTTACGCATATCAGTCGATGCATCTGCAGCTCAGGAACATTTTTCAACGACATCTGACCGCTGAGCGCACATTCTGCGTTTCAGAGAATAAAAGTGAAATTTCGGGTATGGACGAAAGCAATTTTTTGCCTGTATCAGGCACGCCTTGAAGTTGCAGTTCTTGCGCACCTCCACAATATGAAGGTCCACCCCTAATTTATCCTTCGTGGTATGCAGCTATATAGGGTGTGTGGAAAGTTCGATCAACGCTTTATTTTGCTCTCAGTTTTTTTCCTGAATTTGTATTGCCTTTATGTATGGCATTTCAGTTTTTCGCATACTGATCTTTGTGTTTGCAGAATTTCATTAAATGTCATCCACTTTTTAAAAAGCTATGGTCAAATAAAAAAGAAGTTTTGCGATAGTCAAGAACAAAGGCTCAGAAGAAGTTTGATGACTTATAAATTCGCGAAGACGCCGCTAATTTGAATGCGGTTTATGGTCTCTAATAGAGCAACTTCTAACTTAGATTTCCTTTTTTTATCTTTTAATTTCATCTACTTTCCACTATCCTATGATAACTTAAAAATAATGCAAGTTTTTGCAGAAACAGCCAGTGAAACACAAAATTCGCTTCATAAGTTTGATTTCTTACAATTTCGTGACAACGCAACGAATTTGAATGCGGGTTTTCTGCCTCTGATAGAACAACTTTCAACATACCGTATTTCTTCTAATAATCGCCCACCCTCCAAAAGTCGCACCCCTCCAATAATCGCACCCCTCAAGCTGGGGTTGAAAAAAAAATCGCCCTGGGCGATTATTAGAAGAAATACGGTAGATTTTCTTTTTTAATCTTCCAGTTTGGCTCATTTTTCTTCATTCTGTAGCAATTAAAAAATTTGCGAGATTTTTTGCGCTTATCAGGTGTTTAAAAAATTATGATACAATTTGTCTTTTAAATAACTTGGCTCACAATAATCCAACTGAGGTCAAACTGTGCACAAATAATCTACAGATGTTGGGCTTTCGTTAGAAAGCTCAATGACTGAATTTCGTTTTGGCATTGTCAAGATATGGGCAGGCAAAGATAAGATATCATTTGGAAGCGCGTTCGCACACCCTCGAGCGAACCAGCAATTTGCTTTGAAACGAGTCTTTATGTTTGCTTACCCATATCCTGTCAATGCCATGACCGAATTCAATAATTCTTTTTCGGACGAAACCCCAACATCTGCAGATTTTTTCTGTTAAATTCCAGCTGAGTTGGGTTAGTCTGGGTCAAGTTATTCGAAAAACAAATCATATTGTTATTTTTGAAGCGCCCGATATGTGCAAAAACTTTCGCATTTTTTGAAATGAGCACAGAACGACGAAGAGTGAACCAAACTGAAAGATTAAAAAAGAAGATGTAAGTTAAATATTCCTCTATTAGACGCAAAAATTCGCAGTAAAATTGATTGCGTGTTATTAGAGTTATTTGTTATCAAAAACACGTCTCATTACTTCAGGGCTCCCCCGTGCAATCGCAACATGTTCTCTCCAGTTGTTCATAGCTTTTTAAAAAAATGGATAAGAATTAATGAAATTTTGCACACAGAGAGGACAACATGCAAAAATCTTGAATGTAGAAGTCCAGTTAAGTACGAAATCAAATAACAAATTGAAAGCAAAAAATTAAATTGCTGATCAAACTTTCTGCGCACCCTGTAATTATTTGCAAAAAGTAGAGCCCGCTTTAGCGAATGAGATAAGACAATAAACGTGAACATGAGTTATTACCACAGATGCGTCGGTCCATATGTGGACCGTGTGGACTGGACCGAGCATAGGTCGGTCCGGTCCAGACTTGGAATATAACATGCGCGTCATAAGTTTCGTCAAAATAAGTTTTTAAAAATTTATTACAAGATCTTTTATGCAATCTTTTCATAATCTAAAAAACAATTTTGAAAATTGCAAATAAGGTCGATGGGACCAAACCGCAGCGTGAACCGTGGGCCGAACCGAGTCCTGGACAGATGAATCTATAGTTATTACAAGGCACATAAGTGACAGATTGTTGAATTTGCCATAGACAGCTTCCTTCGCTATTACTTGTAACAAAATTTTGAGTGGATATGGGAGGTGGGATATTTGTTTCAGGATCGAGGTTGATCGGGGTTGTGGTAATTTACGAAAAGTCGGGGTTGGGGACGGAGTCGGAGTTGATTTCAAAAGTCGGGGTCAGGGTCACATTAACCTCGCGGGGTCTGGGGTTACCCCCCCCCCCCCCCCCACGTTACAACTCCAGTGTCAAACGTATTTCAAACTTTGACAATATCTTGCCCATTGGATTCGTGAACATTTATTATTAGAAATTCACTCAGCACAAAAATCTTCGACTTTAATCTTTTAAAACTGAATCTCTTAAAAGACAAAAGATTACTGTACGAAGCGAAGCACAAATTTTTTAAATTTACTACAGGGTGTCCGAAAAAAATGCAGGCGACGTAACTTTTGAACGGGGTAGCGCTTTTGGCCCAAATTTTTACCGTATGGTGTCCTGACATAGGGCTTCCAGTGGGCGGAGCTTGGATCTTGTCCTTTACAAACTGCCATTGCGGGACTGGAAAATTTGCGAAAAAAGGCCTTAAGACCCGCTTTTTCTAAGCACCGAGTTTGTCTTGGCACAATGGGCAAAAAGTGTTTGGATTTTGCTGAAATTTGGTAAGCTAGGGTAATTTAGGGTAAAACTTCCGAAAATGATTTCGGATTCGTTCACAAAAGTTTTCGCTTTGAGATACGGCGGGAAATTTAAATTTGATTGCTGAAAACGTAGAACTTGTCGAAGTCATTATTTTTATATATTAATCGATTGGAAATAATGGGAAAAATCTGAATTTTGTTTCAAATTGAAAATTGGTACAGAACCTGAAAAGTTATGCAAGAGAGAAAATTTGAATTTTCAAACTTTTTAGTTTTTTGAATTTTTCGGTCAAAGCTTGTTGGGATGCCGAAGTAAAGCATCCCTTAGGGTTGAAGTCCTAACTCAGGGCTATCCAACGGCATTATAAAAAGTTGACATCACTGTGTATCAACGGGTCGCAAATTGAGTCCGAACGTGGTGCACCCCATGTTTACCGTATTTGGCATAGCGCGTACAAGCACAGTGTGTATGACAAATAACTCTGGTAATTCGCGACCAAACTCAATGCGGATTTCAGCATCTTGTAGAGCTGTCATTAATTTAGATTTCCTTTCTTTAATCATAAGAATCCGATCACAAGTACTCATTTTACAAACGTTCTACGGAAAGTCACAGTTTCGGACATTTTCGTGTTCCTTGCGCGTTTCACACACAATTTGGTCGGCGTACCGTTAAAAATGCGCGAGAAACGCACGACAATGTCAAAATTGTGACTTTCCGTAGAACGTTTGTAAAATGAGTAATTGTGATCGGATTTTTATGATTTAAAAAAGGAAATCTAAATTAATGAGAGCTCTACAAGATGCCGAAATCCGCTTTGAATTTGGTTGCAAACTACCAGAGTTATTTGTCATACGCGCTGTGCTTGTACGCGCTATACCAAACACGGTAAACATGGGGTGCACCACGTTCGGACTCAATTTGCGACCCGTTGCACCGCAGTGATGCCAATTTTTTATGATGCCATTAGATAGCCCAGAGTTAGGGCTTCAACCCTAAGGGATACTTTACTTCGGCATCCCAACAAGCTTTGACCGAAAAATTCAAAAAACTAAAAAGTTTGAAAATTCGAATTTTCTCTCTTTCATAACTTTTCAGGTTCTGTACCAATTTTCAATTTGAAACAAAGTTCAGATTTGTATCATCATTCCCAATAGATTGATAGATAAAAATACTGATTTCGACAAGTTCTACGTTTTCGGCAAACAAATTAAAATTTCCCGCCGTATCTCAAAGCGAAAACTTTTGTAAAAAAATACGAAATTATTTTCGGAAGTTTTACCCTAAAGGACCCTAGCATGCCAAATTTCAGTAAAATCCGAACACTTTTTGCCAACTGTTCCAAGGCTCTGAACAAAAGACTCGGTGCTTAGAAAAAGCGGGTCTTAAATCGGAGGTGACTTTGGAGGGTCACTGTAGAGCGGGGTGTTGACAAAATGAGCTAACTTTAGGTGGAACTGTACTCAACAGTGGTGCGAATGTTTTCCCCAAAGGTTTGGGAATTGGTCAGAAATGTTTCGAAAAATGCCCAAAAAAGTGCCCGAATATCGGCCCATGGGGCAGTTTTGGCTCATTGCCAAAATTTTTTGAGAAATAAATCGCACCACTGTCGACTACAGTTCCATCGAAGATTAGCTCATTATGTCGACACCCCACTTTACCGATCACTCTAGTCATCTCCGATTTAAGGCCCTTTTTTCGTACATTTTGGGGTGCCGCAACGACAGTTTGTAAAGAAGGCGGCCCAAACTTAAAAGTAATGCATAACTTACGTAGAAGTTCGTGTGCTTTTCCCACCAGTGTTCATTTGCAAAGGATGAATTCGGCGTCTGATCCCCCCAAAAGTCAATTCGCAACTCGACATTTGCGTCCTTGGTAGTCAGAACGTGAATAATATCATTTCCGAGCCATAAATTGTTTTCCAATCCATTGTTGAAGCCGACTTTATAATCGTTCCAAAATTTATCGTAAAATAAAATGTTGTTATCAATACGTCTAAGATAAGTAATGTTTATTAGAATCATTCACACTTAAAGGGATGATATAATGCCATATGCAGAGAACATTTCATCAGTTTTGAAAAGAGTCTGAAGTCAAACTGTTCGGTTTGACACAAGATGAAAATCAAACGTATAAGAAATCTAATTGTCGACGGATGCTTATTGAATTTTATACATTACATCCGAAATCAACACTAAACCTATTGTGAAAAAATAATCACACATATCATCAAATGTGAACAGAGTAATTTAAGTAATTACCGTTGAAATACGGTCCAGCCACCGCCATCTGTTTCCATATCACAGTATGCGTTGAAAGATGATATACCAGGCGGACCGAATATATACACTCCGCTTGGAAGGTCGCTGTATTTCTGATGCAGTTCATGACAATCTTTTGCCATAAAACTTTCGCCTAAAATTAGTTTTCTAGCCTGTTTACGCCATGCAGACCGTAATTAATGAGCTACTCAAAAATATAGCGAAAAATATAACACAAACGGTTCCTTTCAGTTTGCGACAAAAAGATATGAGGTAATCCGGTCAGTGTGTGAACAGCTACAGACAATTAACGCTCGTCCAAATGTGCATGTGATGAATCTCTTGTGTTAACAAATACTTCAAACAATGTGAAATATTGCGCGCGGTGGATAAGTTTGGCCCTGAACATGCGTCCGCTTTATCCTTTCGCTTCCGCATGATTTAGCGCTAATCATCGTCATCAACCTATCATCGATGAAGCTGCTATTCGCGAACGGAAGGGATGGTCCGTGTTGTTTTTCCCATATTATTTAAGAATGATCTGTAAAATCAGCCGAGGAGGAATGAATCAGATAGCCGATTTACATTACTCCCTTTTACTAATCGCTCTTGAGATAAACAAAAGGATGCAACGGGAAACGGACAACTCGCGACACGACAATTCGCGACATGATATTTTTTGCATAAATTCGCGACACGACAGTTCGCGACAGTACGCATGTCGCGAATTGTCGCATTGATTTAACGTTATGTCGCGAATTGTCGTGTCGCGAATTGTCGTGTCGCGAGTTGTCATGTCATCGATGCAACGACTTAATTTTTCAGTAGGATGGAAAGAGGATAAATAAGCGTTCCTTTTAAATTATCATGCTCAAAGCAAGGTATCGTTATCGTACAGGGTGGCCCGAAAAACGATAATATTCCTTTATTTCATCCATATCCCGGCAACCGCTGAATTAAATGCCGCAAAATTTTAACTTAAGATACTCCAAATAGTTATCTGACTAGTGGATAACTGACAGCTGCCCATGCTCTATATCACAAATGAATGGCATCCAATACTGAAGCGTATTGCTGATACCGTTAGCACTCTAACGTTACTGCAGAACTTAACCAAATTTTTGTGAATTTTTGTTTAAAAAACTTCGTAAAATTTTGTCGAAATACCGTTTATTTCAGCAACTGAATCGAGAAATGGTGATGTATTCGGCAGATAATAAAGCTTTCATTATTATTACTGGAGGAATCACCGCTGAGACGCCAGCAAGATTTCAGCGACCATATGAGATCGAGCCGTTATTGACGCTCAGGGCGGACAAATTGAGGCCCGCGTGCATTATTGATCTGATTTCTGCTTCATAAGCACTTCCCTGTGATTCAGTTTTGCTAAATCATCTCAAAATGTTACGATTTTTGATAGAATATTGGGAGTTTGATAGGTGAAAACGTCTTTATGCCCATGCCCTTAGAGGCTGCTCGCAATAAAATGTTGTTGTTTTACCTTTTGCGATTTGCTGTTTCCTTTAGTCAGATTGCTATCAGAGGTATCTCAAGTTAGAATTTGGCGGCATTTGGTGACGCGGTTGCCGAGATATGCACGAAATAAGAAATGTTATCGTTTTTAGGCCACCTTGTATCTAGTACCTACAAACGAACGATTGTGTAGTTTCGCAGGGAACAACGGTCCATTGACCCAGACCGCAGGTCGAATCGAAGTTCTGGCATGCTTGAACGCAGCCATTTGGAAATGATGGCGGTTGACCTGGCACCCAGTTAGTGTACGAAAATTTGCTTCTATCGGTCCATTGAAATGGTGCACCGTTATAAGCAAAAGCACCTATCCACAGATTACTGTTCACGCCAGGATGCTGCAGCAATCTAACTGCAAGTTGCACATGGAATATAGAATGGATATTCGATTATACACTAAAATTTAAAGGGTGAGCCAAAAAATTATTTTAAATGTTATATCTCACCAACTAATGAACGGATTTGCGAGATATTTTGAACATAGATACTCTAGCCAATTTGGAATATTGTATTAAAATCAGCCAGATCGATTAATTAATATTTAAGTTATGATCAAAAGCGTAAAAGTAATCAAAATATAATATATCCGAGCGGAACGTTGCGCCTATCGCATCTGCGGCTGAAGCAGGCTGTATTAAAGGATTCCAAGTTATCGTTTACAGTTCTTTAGCGTAAACCATGACAAATTTTAAGCAATTAAAAGCTTTTCTGCGTCAGAAACCGTGCGTTATCAAATTTAGCCTGCTTCAGCCATAAACGCGGTACGCGCAAAGTTCCGCTCGGAAACACGGTTTTTTGATTTTATTTAGGCTTTTGGTCATAACTTAATTAATAATTGATCGTTCTAGCTGATTTTCTAATACAGTATTCCAAGTAGACTGGAGTATCTATATTTAAAATATCACGCGAATCCGTTCATTAGTTGTTAAGAAATAATATCATCAAAAGGGAATAAATTTTTGTCTCACCTTGTAAAGGAAATATGATTTTAAAAGATAGATGATGATCAAATACATATTATAGTCATGGTAGCATATAAAGTGACTTCTAGAGAGTAGCGATCACAAAGGAATGCAAAACAAATCCAACCGTCAATTACACTGTCGGTCACCTCAATTCGCCACTCGCTCACATTATTTCGTCACCCGCTCATTTCCTTTCGTCACGCGTGCATTTCATTTCGTCATGTTGTCACAGAATTCAACAAAATTCTTCTGGTCCTTAGTAAGCTTGTGAACCTTGACACCGCCGCGCTGCTTTGCCTCGATGCGTCCTTCTTTGGTGAACTTGCTGCTGATGGAGTTGATGGTCGTTCGTTTCACACCCATGACATTGGCGATCACTGATGCACTCTGGCATACATCGATGATTTGTTGAGGATCGACGATGAGATCGTGGCATACATGTTTGGCATAACTGGGGAGTGAGATGCTCGTGGAGCACAAAAAATGAACTGATAACAACACTATTAGTGACTAGTTATTAGACTATTTATATGAAAATTTCTGCGTAACGAAATCAAATGAAAGAGTGACGAAATGGAATACGCGGATGACGAAATGATATGCGCGAGTGGCAAATTGAGATGACTGACAGTGTAAATTGCTGAGATCAAGCAGTTTTTCGTAACTGGGTAGAAAAAGTTTTGTCATTAGTGTGGAGTGTTGAAAAAAGCTGGAGACTTTCAGGATTTTAAATAGTCGGGAAGCCGCCTGACTAAAAGACAATCGGAGCAGCAGATGGGCCATTGCTTGTGTAGGATTCGCAAATTTTTTTAATGCTCTTAGATAATTGGATTTAATACCTGAAGCCAATTCAAAAAAATGGTGATCTGTTGAGAAAAGAATTGAGGAACTGGGGTGCACGCCGATTGGTCAGTTTTGCATTTCTACCAATGGGCGCGCATATCAATTTCGCAATTCCCACATCTCGAAAGCTCAACAGTTTTATGAAACTGGTCTCTCTGCGACATTTCACAAATAACGTCATATCTTACAAGATCTTAAATTCATCCAATGATTTCAAATATGCATTCCATGATTTCACAAATTCATCCAACGCTTTCATAAGGTGGCTTAATAAATGAATTGGACGAATTTATGAAATCGTTGGATAATTTTGTAAAATCTTCGAACAAATTAATGATACCGGGTTTTATCAAGATTACGCCCCCGGGGCGATGACGAAAAAAAGCAGCTTTTTGGTGGTCACGTGAAATTCAAAATTACGCCCCGGGGCGTAATTTCGCGAAATGGCTGGAAGCGTACTGACACATAGTATTGTTGAAATACTACCGTCAGCTATTATTTTCATGAAGTCAAGCAACCTGGAGCAGCGAAAACTGACCATTTTTACGCTAATTCGCAATTAAATGCAGTATTATTCGCATATTTACTGATATAGCAATGGGAAATTTTCGAGATAAAACTGCGCAGACAGTACTATTTTGTGCTGCCGAACGAACACTTTTAACTCCGAAATTACGCCCCGGGGCGAAATATCGAGAAGACTTTCAAATTTACGCCCCCCGGGGCGTAAATTTGGGGGGGGCGTAATTTCGAGAAAACCCGGTACCCCCGTTATGATTGAAAGACCATATAATTAAAGGACAGTGATGAGCATATCTAATTGTGTTTACTAATTGCGGCTATTTGTACATAATTCGCTTAAAATTGAAACCGAACTCATTATGTACGTATCGGATATTTCAGTTGCTGATGCCATCGTAGCTGTCGTTCCGTTCTGAATTTGACTTTCACAAAACTGTTCGGCCTCTATCCACGTTAGAGAGCCGATAACCAATGCAAAGCATTTACCATTATTTGAATTGCAAGTTCGCTCGACAACTGAAAAAACTGTAGTGTTTAACGTTCTGATCAGATTTTAATATGCCAAATCTTTAAAAGTTGAAAACATTGAGCATTTCGCAGTTTTTGCACTTAATAATTTTTCGTATTAATAAAAAGACTAATGCCATCCCAGCATGCGTCTTCTATGCACAGCAAACTGTGCTAGAATGCAGCAGAAGCGCAGACGTGGGTAAGAGGCCTTTAAAGGGCATCGAATTCCCTTTAAATCAAAAGAAGTTTTTATTTGGGGTCATACTGACGTTCCAGTTCAAATTTTTTAAGCTACAAGTGCGAAACAGTTAATAGTAAGTTAACGGCACAAGAGTTATATCGACATACAGGATGGTTCCAAAAAATTCTTTGCTTGCCATTCGTTCAAACTTAGCGAAATTTCCTGTGCTTGGGCTCAATCGATAGCCCTTCACATAAAGATTCTCGGGGTGGAGTTCTATTTGAATTGGTTTGGGGAGACGGTTACGGCAACTCAAAAACCTAACTGAAAAGCACCTTTTTTGGGTCCATTAAGACCCGCTTTTTCTAAGCATCGAGAAACTCTTGGCACAATGAACAAAAAGTGTTCGAATTTTGCTGAAATTTGGTATGCTGGGGTACTTTAGGCTGGAACTTCTGAAATTAATGTCGGATTTTTCTAAAAAAGTTTTCGCTTCGAGATACGGCGGGAAATTCAAATTTGATTGCTGAAAACGCAGAACTTGTCGAAATCATTATTTTCATATATCAACCGATTGGAAATGATGAGACGAATCTGAATTTTATTTCAAATTGAAAATTGGTACAGAACCTGAAAAGTTATGCAAGAGAGAAAATTCGAATTTTAAAACTTTTTTGGTTTTTTGAATTTTTCGGTACAACCTTGTGTGGATGACGATATAGAGCACCCCTTGGGATTGAAGCCCTAACTCTGGGCTATCCAATGGCGTCATAAAAAATCGACATCACTGCGATGCAACAAGTCGCAAATTGAGCCCGAAGATGAGGGATGCCGAATTTACAAAAAAAATGGGTATGAGGAAATGTGGCAGAACGTGACTAAA